>JACEGR010003319.1:0-107563 GCA_014170235.1 Listronotus bonariensis
TTTTAGATTCTGATTCTGGACTACTAGATGTATCGCTATAATGTACAAGCACTTTAGTCAGAATAGCTCTACAAAGGAATAGAAGTTTAGTTTTTAAAACAAAAAACCAAAATAGAAAATTACCCTAAGGCAGGTATTGATTGTTTGTTCGATTCATAATTTTGCTTAACTAAAGAAGGTAAATTTTTACTGACAATTTATTAAACTTACCTTTTCTTTTTACTATTATTTTTCGGCAAATATTCGGAACCCTAGCTACAAAAATCTTCCCACGATTCACTTTGAGATGTTTAACATTATAAAGAATATCAAAATAAAAACAACGTTAATTTTACCTTTACTTTGCACTTGAAACTATATGGTTCTAACCCTATAGCCAGCTGTCCATGAGAGCGGTTTTTCGCTCGCGGATGATAATTCAGCGTTGTGATTGGTTAGTTCAAATTTAAAATGCTTTTCCCGTCATTTTCGACGCGGATCCGCAAAAAAGTTGAGATAAAGTAATTTTTTTGCGTTTTCCACTAGATTCTGCGGATTTTTCAATTAAATAGCCAGGAACTATAACCTTGAACTAGTTAATGAGCTTGATGAGTTGTCGCTTGAAGATAAGACAAGACGTTAAAGATCCATTTTAAATAAAAGAAGTGTTATGGACGACATTAACTACACCTATTTTAATTATTTACTTCCGTATGATATTTGTCCAAAACAATAGATATTTATCCTACTTTTAATACGATCAAAAAGACAAAAAAGGAGGCCCAGGTTTTGGGTTATTTATTTTTTTTGGCAAATAATCATTGCAATTTGGGCAAGTAACGCTTTCTTCATTATTGTGATATAAAAATTCTACTTCTTCCTATAAACATTAAAAAGATAATACTAACCTTAGTGCTTTACAACTTTACTACATTTGAACTAAAACGCTAGGGTCAAAGCACTGGATGAACGCTATTAAAAACAAACAATTTTGTTTTTTCAAAAAAAAAAAAAAAAACAGTACCTGCATAATTCTCAACTTTAAAAAACCCAAAATAATAAGATTTCTTTATTTTCTTTGCATTTAAAAAGTGGGTTTTTACATAATAAAATTAAAATTGTTTATTATTATCCAGTCCATTTGCCATCCCACAGATAGATGATGATTGACATCTAGTGACCTTCACAATCATATTTAAAACAAAACGCTTTAATATTTTCCGCTACAATCGACGTGTGAGTGGATTTTTGCGCGTATTTTTAATACGCGGGCGGAAAACCGCTCTCATGGACAGCCGGCTTAAAGCACAATATTTACTTGAAACTATATTTCTCCGCCTACTTTGGCGCAATCTATTAACATAATCAAGAAGTTTTTTATGATGCAATAGAAAAAGATCCAAAGAACAGATTTCTGCAAAAGAGTAAAATTTAATAAAATTGTCGCTTGGAGCCCTATGGTTCTCGACACTCGAAATATAAAGTTATTGTACTTCTGAAGTGTTTATGCTGATTCTATAGATGGTTAATTTTCAAAAATAGTGGCACGGTTTTTTAAACATTTCAGAAACGGAATAAACCCGTAAGTTCTGAGTTATCTCGTTCAGTTTTATAAACCTTTTTTCGTTCCCAAATCAAGTTTTTTCTTAAAAGTAAAAAATTAATAATAAATAATAATAATTCCTAGCCAACCTAAGTTATAAATTAAGCCAAGAATGTGTTTCCATATTAGTCACAAAATTCTTGGGCAATGCATTTTACTATAGGGGTAACATTTAAAAGCTCTATAAAAGGTATGTTTTTAACTGATAAAATATTTCATATATTTTTTAAGTCGATCTATTGCGATCTTAAATTTGTTGTTAGTTGCTTGCAAGTTTTCTATAATTTTTAGAGATTTATCTGCAAGAATTTTAAATATATACATTTTTAAATGTCTGGTATACAAGGGTTATCCGTTATAAATAATAATTGAATAAAAGTTACCCATTCTCCTATTCTGAAATGTTTTCAGTAAAAGGTTTTATTTTTGTTTCCAGTTATTTAAATGCAGGTGCCACTTGTAGAACAAGTAATAATTATATTTTATTTAAAACATTTCTGCATCTGTTTCAGTTGATGCATTTGCGACAAATAAATGTTTTTCTCTGGTTATTTTTACTTTTAAAACTGCTCTGTTTTGCTTTTAGTATATTTTACTCCAATTTAAAAAGTTTACCAAACAAATCAAGTAATTATTTATAAAATAATAAAAATGGCAAAATGTTTTTCAAATAGTTTAGAATGTTCTAATTTTTATAAAACTTTAATTTGTGAGTAAGTTTATTAACAAAACAAAAAAAAACTATCCATTTTAAAGGACCATTTATAAAGTTCAACGCTGCTGGCTGGATTTTTTTATTGAAAATGCATCCATTTAGCAATTAAAAAACAACTTTTCACCAAAGACCGCCACATGTGCATCTCTTTGGTTTAATCACACCCGTGTGAGTAATTAACAAAAAACACAGATTTTTCTACTTTCTTCTATCCAACCCCAAAGGTTGTTATCAATACAAATTATTTTAAAACTTTAATAAACAAAAAAAAATATAAAAAGAATAATGAAACGAGTTTTTCTCCTGGAGACCACGGATAGCCTCCCAACAACATACGAGTATAACTTTCTGGCTAGAACCAGGGCATTTTAAAGGTTTCGGATATTCTTTCAACTTTATTTTTAGCCAATAAAAGTGTGCAAAACAATCCTTACAAAGAGGTAGGTAACAAGCCTTCACATGCTCGCGAACCCCCAGGGGTCTGGGGACCACAGGCTCAGAAACGCTGCTCTAGTATGTTCATTACGTTTACTGAAATAAAAAGAAAAAAATATCTTTTGTCTTATTGTTTTACCTTACAGGTTGACAATCCGTTCTCCTAATGTTTTCTTCTGAGGTTGTGAATTATTCTCATTTTTACCATATATATTTACGTCATAGGTATAACCAGAGTCAGCGTCACGACGAGCCCATAATTTTATACCCCTATTGACGGGTTTTATCGGTATGTACAGGGTGGCTCGAATTCGACGCTCATCATTGGGATTTCGGAAACCGTAAGAGATACAGGATCGGTTAAATGGAGGCAAAGTTGCGCAATTTGATGCTCAATAAAATGCCGTTTTGCGTTTTAAAAAATTCCGAGTACTTCGGAACATATTCGAAAAAAAACGAAATTTTCAATTTTGGTTTCTATTGTTTTCTGGCTATATTTGTTAAGATAACTCAAAATGAAAAACACGTTTTCATGGCCACTTTTTCTGCTCTATAATTCAGTGTGATTAAATATTGAATCTGACGTTTCGGCTTCTGGCGCCGATCATCAACTTAATTTTTTAAACACGGACCTGATATTTTTTCAATTTAATTAAATCCTTTCATCACTCTTAAAACACTATACATCGCCACTTTGATATTTGCCGTCGTTTCGTACAGACAATTCCATCACCAAAATATTGCATATTTATTTAACCATAATACGGCCCTGAACTACAATTTTAGGTAAAAAGGTAAAAAAATAATAATCTTATTACATATTCATAATGTTTTATTGCAACTCATTGATATCTAACAGCGGAAATTACTTTATTAACAGAAACTAACCAGCAGGTACGAATTCAAGGGAGAACTTCATTTAATGTATGGAATGGTACTTATGTGGAGGAACAAAATTATTGGACCTTTCGTTTACGAACGGACCTTAACTTCCGAATGATATCAAAATTTGATTAATAATAATAATAATAATAATAATAATACTTCTTTATTTCAAATTACAATTTACAAGTAAAATATAAAATGAAATGACGTCAAAATAAGGGAATGGCTACCATTCCTTCTCTAAAAAGTCTTTTATATCATATGGTTCAATCTCTATAAGCACTTTTTTAATGTTTTTTCCACTTCGACACACTATTTATGGACTTAATTCTATTTGGCAGACTATTATAAAGTTTAATACAAGAATAATAAGGACTTTTTTCAGTAATTGTTAAACGATGCCGGGGATATGTAAAGTTATATGCTCTTGTATTGCTATTATGTATATTTGCAGACTCAAACTTTTCCTTATTTTTAAACAAAAACATCAAACATTCAAATATATACAGCGCAGATACTGTTAATATATTTAACTTTCTAAATATACCCCTACAAGAGTCCAAGAACTTCATTTTATTTATTGTCCTTATTATTCTTTTTTGAATTACAAAAACTCTCTGCAGCTCGGAGCTATTTCCTTAAAACAGTATTCCATATCTTATTACCGATTCAAAGTTTGCATGGTACAGAATTTTTAAGGTGTTTAAATTCATATAATTTGATACAACTTTTATCCCGTAACCTATACTACTTAGCTTTAGACATAGATTATTAATATGACCGCTCCATGACAAAAACTCTTCTATGGTTATGCCTAAAAATTTAGTGCTTTCATCCAATACAATTTTCTTTCCATTTATTGTAATATTTTCAGGTTTTTTAATTTTGTTTGTTTTGTTCGGAATAAAAGTAGCTTTGTCTTATCATCATTTAACAATAATTTATTTTGAGAAAACCAATTACATGTGATGGTAAAAGCTGTTTCAGCATTGTTTATTAGATTTTGCATATTTGATCCCGAAACCAGAAGGTTTGTGTCATCAGCATAGTTTGTTATTGTTAAACCATCATCAATATGTGTGAGATCATTTAAAAAAATTACAAATAATATAGGTCCGAGGATACTGCCCTGAGCTATGCCAATACTGTTTTTTCTATATTTGATTTAATTTCACTGTTGTTATTCTGAACTACAACTCTTTGT
This sequence comes from Listronotus bonariensis, assembly GCA_014170235.1. Taxonomy (NCBI): domain Eukaryota; kingdom Metazoa; phylum Arthropoda; class Insecta; order Coleoptera; family Curculionidae; genus Listronotus; species Listronotus bonariensis. The sequence continues at coordinate 4,822 of JACEGR010003319.1, forward strand.
GTTCTGTCTGAAAGGTATGACTCTATCCATTTATAGGCATTACCTCTAATTCCGTATTTATTTAATTTATACAGCAGCAAATTTCTATCTATGCAATCATATGCTTTGCTTAAATCTAAAAAGATACCTAAGGCTAGATTTCTGTTTTCAAACTGATCTAAAATAGCTTTTGTAAACTGAAAAATGGCAGATATAGTTGATCTACCACTTCCCAGGTATGCATGTTGTGCATCAGACCAAAGCTCACATTTATTCATAAAATTTATTAACTGAGAGCACATAGCCATTTCAAATAGTTTTGAAAAGCTTGGAGGGATACTTATTGGTCTAAGGTTATTAAAATCTTTTGGACATCCTTTTTTAAGAAGTGGTATAATTTTCGCAAGTTTAAGCTGCCTTGGAAAAATACCAAATTTCATCGAGTTATTAATTATGTAATTCAGAATACCAACAGTTTCGCCCATCGATAGTTTTACAATACTTGTGGGAATCTCATCATCACCGCTACTATGTTTATTTTTTAATTTTTGAGACATATCTTTATTAGGAATGATATCTTAGACGCCCTAGATAATCAACATTTGGCAGTATTTCAAGAAATATGGTGGCAGCAAGACGGAGCTCCTGCCCACAATGGAAGGGAAGTCAATTCCTTTACGATATATTTCCTAATAAATGGTTTTGCAAGATGGCCCGCTAAGAGCCCAGACCTTGGTCCCCTAGATTATTTCCTTTGGGGATATCTTAAGAACCGTTTATTTAAAAATGCGCCTCACGACTTTTAAGTACTACGACAAAATTTGATAAGGGAAGTCGCTGCCATTCCTGCGAGAACAATTAATCGAGCTGTATTTAAAATACCAAGCAAAGCAAGAAAATGCATTGAGGCGGAAGGTTATCTCTTTGAACACTTATAATAGTGATTAAATTATGTTTATTTTTAATATTGGCATCAAGATAGTATTACAAATTGTTAATGTAAGCTGATTTGTTGTCTACGTTTTTGTATCTTATGTCTAATATTCATGAAATTTTCGGTTAATAAAGTAATTTCCTCTGTTAGATATCAATGAGTTGCAATAAAAAGATTACGAATATGTTATAAGTTTATTCTTTTTTTTACCTTCTTACCTAAAAATGTAGTCCAGGGCCGTATTATGGTGAAACAAATATAGAATATTCTGGTGATGAAATTTTCTGTACGAAACGTCGGCAAATATCAAAGTGGTGATATAGTGTTTTAAAAGTGATGAAAGAATTTAATTTAATTGAAAAAAATATCAGGTCCGTATTTAAAAAATTAAGTTGATGATGGTCGCCAGAAGCCGAAACGTCAGATTCAATATTTAATCACCCTAAATTATAGAGCAGAAAAAGTGGCCATGAAAACGTGTTTTTCATTTTGAGTTATCTTAACAAATATAGCCAGGAAAAAATAGAAACCAAAATTGAAAATTGCGGTTTTTTTCGAATATCTTCGGGAGTACTCGGAATTTTTTAAAACGCAAAACGGCATTTTATTGAGCATCAAATGGCACAACTTTGCCTCTATTTAACCGATCCTCCATGTCTTACGGTTTCCGAAATACCAATGATGAGCGTCGAATTCGAGCCACCCTGTACTATTTTAGAATGGATCCGCCTTTGAATTTTACGAAATGTCGAAATATTTATACATATTATCGATATTGTCAGTATCGAAAGGAAAATCATAATTGTGTGATAATTTTATTTTTGATTGTCTAGGTGAAATAACGCTAGGGCAAAGTATATTTTGCTTAAAAATTAAAATTAAACTAATTATAATGTCAAATTCTTCTTGTAATTGAATAATTAATCTAATTAAAATATTTAATGTTACCGTTACGGTATCTTCAAAGCTTAAATTATTTATTTTATTAATCGTGCTTTTAAAAAATTATTAAAGAGATTTCTATATTTTTATTAAGATTAATTTGATAACAAATAATGGACTGTGCAGTTTTATTATAATCATGAATTGCATCTGATATAATATGTACCTATTGTTTCATAAGTTGGTGCATTTCGTTACTATCTGCGGCCATCTTATTAATCGAATCTAAATAAAATTGTGCGTTATCTGCATCGGGAGTTCCAAAAAGCCATTTAAATGCATAAGAAACACCGTTTGCTAAACCACTTTTAATTCGTAAGTTCGTAGTGTAACGATAATTTTTCGCGGTTTCAGAAAACTACAGTTGTTGGCGCGTTATTATTAATATCTTGGGTGCCACCCTTAGTTGTTTATAGTGGTAAAGGGTCCACTTTGCCTCTCGGATAGCTTTTATCTAGTGGAGAAAGGTTCTTCAAGGTTTAAATTCACGCTCAGAGTCCAAATTTACTATACTAGAAATAAAACACACAATTACAGTAAGAACAGTAAAATCAAATCGGTTATATTAAATACGCTATGTATACATAGCAAAAAAAAATTTAATAAATATTAACAAGGCCCACACTAGAAAATAAACAAAAGATTATTTATAAAACTATGTACTATACTATTATAAACGGTCGGCGGGGATTCTCTACGGTATATAATAAGCTTTATTAGGTTTTAAAAAATAATTTATGTTTGTTGTTACAGATATCTTGCGACAGAATGTAGCTTTAAAGCATTCGCATTTTTGTTTCGGATGGGAGCCTCGACAGTTAGGAAAATTATTAAGGCAGTATGCGCAGCTCTATGGGATGTGTTCCAGCCCCTTCATATGAAACAACCCACAACGGCCGACTTTTTAAGGATATCTGAAGAATATAATAGACTTTGGGATTTTCAAAATTGGATTGGGGCATTAGACGGAAAACATGTTCGAATAAAGTGTCCTTCTCACACGGGTTCTATGTTTTTTAACCCCAAACACTACTTCTCCATAGTTTTACAAGGGCTGGTTGATGACCACTATAGATTTATTTCTATTAATGTTGGTGGCTATGGAAAGCAGAGTGATGGAGGAACATTCCAGGCTTCAAAACTTTCCAAATTATTAGAAAAAAATTAATTAGGAATCCCAAAAGAGAAAAAGCTAACTAATTTTAATTTTAAACTACCTCATGTTTTTATTGCTGATGAAGCTTATTCCCTAAAAGAGAACATAATGAAACCCTATTCAGCGAAAACGTTAAACCTATTACAAGAAAGTTTTAATAAACGATTATTTTAATCTCGAAAAACCGTAGAATGTGCATTTGGAATATTATTTGCGAAATGAAGAATCCTGAGTTGTGTTATTAAAACAAGCGAAAAAAACTGCAGACGATATCATCAAAGCAATTTGCATACTGCACAACATCATCATTAAGAAAGAATCACATCTTCTGAATGTTTTAGAACTTTCTCAAATAACAGAAACATGTAATTTACATCGATCTAGAACTGGTAATCCTTCAACTAATATAGCAAAACAAATGCGACAAGATTAGAGATTTTTGCTGCCAATCCTTTGAATTTTCAACAGTAAGATTTAAAAAATCAAAATTGTTTTATGGTATCGTCATTAAACATTACTATTTTCATTTATTATAAATATAAGCTGATTTTACTTACTCACTGGTAAATAATAGCAAACATTTTAAGTTATTAGGTATATAAGAAGGTACCATTTTTGTTTAAAAAACAAAACAATAATGTTTATTACAATGGGATACTTTGTATAATATTAAACATACATACCTGTCACTCCAATTTTTGCCGGCATTTTCTTCCATTCCTTTGCCAGAATATGCCTATTATGGTGTTGTTTATGACGTTTATCCCATAAAGCCGGAACACAAAACACTAAATCTATCACCTCATCCTTTATGTTTGTGTATAAAATCACCGAACAGTAACAAAACAAAAAAACAAACCAAACATCTCGCAATCTGTTACAATAAGAAACTAATAAATAAATACCATCCGTATCTCTGGTGAATGTCACGTGGTTTGTAAAACACCAATAAACGTGCATTTTTCCACGCGATGAACAACTTGATCGCGATGCAAAACAAACTGTTTTGTTCTGGCATCGACATAGCTGTAAGCCGCGATGATAGGCAGCTAGGGTGAACGGGTGAAACATCCTTGGTATGTGCGATCTCATAAGAATATGAAGGTTTGTTTTAACATGGATATAGCGACCGCGACCTTCACCGCGCTCATCCATGTATCTTCGGCATGTCCGTACCCTAAGGCTTACCTACGGTCATAAGGGCTCGGGTACGGTCGGCTGGTCTCGGCTGGTAGTTATGCTACGCCACTGGTGTCTAACGATAAAGACTTATATTTGCTGACAATAATTAATTCCGGCTTTTATCTTCTAACTATTTGTGAAAGATAAAATTATAAAAAGTGCATGTAAACATTCTACCGGACTTTATCTTTTAATGACTTGCTTCTATTTAACAAAATATCAGGTTTAAAGTGCATATTATAAAATAAAACAACAACTTATCTTTTATACCGTTTATTATCTATAAACTATTTTGTTCACCTAGAATTTTATTCATAACTTATCAATAATGAAATGTTATAAAATCAAGGTGTTGTAACTAAAACTAGTTCAGTATTTTGTAAGACACGACGTTGTAAATGACAAATACGTGAATTCAATAGATGTAAATAAAATCAACCCGTATAGTTATTTTATTCCATCTAAAACTGGCGCAGTGCGGTCAAGGATTATTCTGTACAAAAAGTTAAAAGTGTAGTGCCCAACGGATAGCATTTTAACTGTTTGGTGACTTTCAAGTCTTTGACAGAATCGAATCAACGACAATCAAAATCAACAGTGTTTCGCGAAGAGAACTGTATATTCCTTCAACATTCACTGGACCATAGTGTTGGACAGCAAATCCAAAAAGTGGTCAACAACCCTCAGAAGAACGAATATCTTCTAGAGAGTTTCAACAACCAATCATCAAAACCACACTAGTAGTGTCTCAAAGAGCGTTCCACCTCACATCAGCAGAACCACCACCAGTGCTACAGTGTCAAGTGTTCAGCCACAGCAAACCAGAAAAACATCAAGTAAGGCATTTTTTTCTCAATCCTTTATACATTTTCCTTTATTTTACCTTTTTTTTTATGATTAGAATTTTTATTCTCTCCAGCATTCTATGTTTAAAAAATTTAAAGCAACTGTAAAAAGAAACCGCGAGTATAGAAAAAATATTAGAAACACTCAAAACTCTAGTTCTGAATCTGAATCTGATTCTGACATAAAACGCGAAATTCAAAATTTAATAGGTGAGTTATCAAGAATTGATATAACCGAAAATAATATCAAGATAGTATTACAAATTGTTTATGTAAGCGGATTTGTTGTCTACCTTTTTGTATCTTATGTCTAATATTCATGAAATTTTCGGTTAATAAAGTAATTTTCGCTGTTAGATATCAATGAGTTGCAATAAAAAGATTACGAATATGTAATAAGTTTATTCTTTCTTTTACCTTCTTACCTAAAAATGTAGTTCAGGGCCGTATTATGGTAAAATAAATATGTAATATTCTGGTGATGGAATTTTCTGTACGAAACGTCGGCAAATATCAAAGTGGCGATATATAGTGTTTTAAAAGTGATGAAAGGATTTAATTAAATTGAAAAAATATCAGGTCCGTATTTAAAAAAATAAGTTGATGATGGTCGCCAGAAGCCGAAACGTCAGATTCAATATTTAATCACACTGAATTATAGAGCAGAAAAAGTGGCCATGAAAACGTGTTTTTTATTTTAAGTTATCTTAACAAATATAGCCAGGAAACAATAGAAACCAAAATTGAAAATTCCGTTTTTTTCGAATATCTTCGGAAGTACTCGGATTTTTTTAATACGCAAAACGGCATTTTATTGAGCATCAAATTGCGCAACTTTGCCTTCATTTAACCGATCCTGTATCTCTTACGGTTTCCGAAATCCCAATGATGAGCGTCGAATTCGAGCCACCCTGTACACTGGCTAGTTGCTTTTGGCGGATTTTTTCGACATTGCGCAGTAAACAAACTTGAGGCCCACCGGAGGGTTTTTAATACATGCGCATTAAAAAGTAATGTCCAGTACTAGACTTAAATCTCTTTTAAATCATTAAATAATTTAAAAATTTAAAATCTCAGTATCTTAATATGTAAATAAATAAGGTAGTGAGATAAAAAGAAATATCATAGACACGATACGTTAACAGTGAATAAGGACAAAAATTTGCTAAATTGACTTTGAGAAAAAGGTAAACGAATTACCTGGGTCACGTTGACAGGAATATCAATTCGCGATCGTAAGTTTGGTATCGCTTAATAAAAAAAAAAACATCTTATTTAAACTCTGTGATGTACTTTTGACTACTAAACACGAATGCGTGGATATTTTTTCCTTATCTTAACAGACTTTGTGTATGTTTTAATCTTAGTTTAATAGACAGGGCATGCGACTCATAGGCCACAAAATTTGTCTTTAGTTGTGAGGTTCTTTAGCAGTTTATTTAAGAATGAAAAAGTGATGGTAACCCAGACATGCAAAATACGTTTTTTATTTATGTTTTGAACTTAAATCAAGGGTAAGTTTTGCTTGAACTTCTACAAATATTAAGTACTTTTCAAAAAAGCGTTAAAATATTGCTGATTTTATATTTTGAGGTTAGAGTTTAGCATATATGACATTTCTGAATCCAATACATTTGTTTTATTTTGTAGAATGGTGTAAGTCAAGGCAAGAAAAAGGAATCGGCCAAATCTCGTGGTTTCGCAATATCAGAGCAGGAGAATGGGATGAAATGACATAGAAATAACATTTGGCCTCTAACCTGCAGTGATTAAAAGTACCAAAAAATGAAGGGGTGATAAATTAATACTATAAAATTCAGCTAGAGACAAATTAAAGATTTACATATCATTACACATTTAAAGTTTAGAACATATTACAGTTTAGAAACAAAATTTAAAATTTTACTGCAATAAATAACATAAACGCTTTTGTCAATATCCTTATTAGAGGATTTAAAAAATACTCATTACGTTATTCTAATTATTTAAAACTGTAAGAGTAGCACATCAGGTCATAACATTTTATTAATTATGCTATATTGTAAAAACTCATGTGATGCAATATATTGGTTGATATACCCATTTTCCTTTTTTTTTAATACTTACTTTTCTCAAATACAGCAATAATTGACATATAGTATAGTATGCGTTTTTGATGTAACTGTATTCTTAGAAATTAAAAGACAAAATCCTACCACAAAACACAAAATAAGACATGTTTTCGCCCATGAATTGTATCTTTTGGTTCGCGCAGGTAATAAGCATAAGCTATCCATGAAGATTAGTGGCGAAGCCCTATTTTTAGCTTAAAAAATACATAAATTAGGAAGATAAAGTTTTTGGAGTTGGGACTTTTTAACCAAAAATTTCCTCTTCTTTTAGAATATTTTTTAAAAAATTCTTTAACGGTCACCAAAAAGTTTTTTTATATCATGAAGATTTGGGTTATACCGGGTGACACAGGATGTTGTTACCTTCAAATGTTTTTTGTAGTTTTTAACAGACACTTAACCTTTTTTGTCATTATCATACCCTCAAAGTCACTTTCGGTTAACCGGAAGTACCATAAACTTTTTTATTTTAAATAAAACTACCTACTTTTTCATATTTATATTCTGTGTAAAACTATATTTTTAATGATTTATCAAACAGAGTCTTTATTCTTAAAATGGCGGCCAGAAAAGATTTTTAAAGAAAATTAAGTACTGCCCCTAAATATATATGTTTTTGCTAAGTAGACTGTAAAAATAAAAAAAAATAACCAATTTAACTTTCACAGGTAGTGACATCTTCCATTTTCTTTAATAAATTGCTTAGATTTCGTAATTTTAGTTTTTAATGTAATTAATAAAAAAAAATCCAAATTTGACAAACATTTTAAATGGAAGCACTCCTTATTAATTTTATTTTTAACTTCTACACTAAAATCTTCTTCAAATGACGTATCACAACATATTGTTTATTTTCAAAATGGCGGCCTTGGATCACTTATTACCAACAGTCGAATAACGAAATTCTTTCACATGCAGACACGCGTAATGTTACATTACTTTCAATGCATTATTAATTGCGTTATTATTATTATTAATAAATGCTTGATACATTTTAAAATATTTTAGAAATTTCTTTAACATTATCAAAAACTTTAAATTACCACGTTAAGTTTGTTGGTAAACTTTGTGAGCATCCTGTAAATGGTTCATTAAAATAACCCGTGATAATTTTAGTAAAAATAAATGATTAAAAACTTGACAACAATGTCAATAAAAAATATCCCTTAAACTGTGCATTATTTATCTGAATTGCCCAAAATTAATTAAGGTATTAACTACGTACTTTGGACCCTAAATTAAGGACTTAAAAAAATGGGCACCCATTAACACGTATAGAGGACCAACTTTTTGCCTGTATCGCCATTGTATGGAATATTATCTAGGTTGAATATAGGACCTAAACGACCAAGATGTTGGGTTTCGTAATGGCTGAACATTAAATCCAATAGCTTCAGAGCCGTGATAACGTTTTTCTGCTCCCTAGGTCAGTGGTTTATAAGAAATTTCTTTATTATTTGTTGGCACTTAAGACAAAGTTAATTAAAAAAGTTTTCTTAAAAAGTATATTACTTAAAATTAAAAAGTAAGTTGTCTATTGCTTAAGTCTTATTTTATTGCTTTTGCGCGAATTTATTTAAGCTTAGGTCTAAGTAATGAACCAAAATTCAACTGGAAAATTGTAAAATTAAAATATTGCAATTTAGGTAAAGATACCTCAGTATAAAAGTTGATATTAACCGAGATAAGAAGTGTTGTGTGTGTATTCAAATTATTTTGTTAATAGTTAATACATTCAAATATTCCAATAAAATTCGGTATCTAACGGTTTTTGACATGACCTATTCATATCTGATGTTAATTTTTAGGTGTTAACTCCAGGACGACACCTACACTTTTTTAAATTTCTTTTAACTTTTTGTGCTACTTTATATCTACCATCTTAGTAAAACAATCAACCTATTTATGCTTTATTAACACAAAATGTATATTTTGTAACAATAGCTTTGAGCAACCGTTTTCAGTATATTGGCTTTTAGGTGCAACAAAAATATATGGAAGAGTACATTAAATAATTTGTTTATCATAAGGCCATTTTGTAGTTATGGCTAATACGCTGTTTTTAAGGGAATTTTTTTGTTACACTAAACCATATAAAACTTAAAGTTTACCTTTTTATGTTAAAAACATAGAGCAGTTTACTGGTTTATTTAGATGGTACATACAAAGCAACACAGATAAGTTGGGACGTTTAAGAAAAATTTGAAAGGTGCCCCTTTCAGGTTACACATAAAAATGAATATCAGATCCAAATAGTTTATGTCTAATAACCCCTAGATACACAATTTTATTAAAATATTAAAAACATGATAATTTTTTCAAAATCAAGAAAATATGTATTTTTATAAAGAAAGTTTATTTTAACATGGGTCCTTAAATTTCTCGTTCGTTCTTAAGATTCAACTTTTTAAAAAACTGAAAACACTTTTTTTGTTAAAATTTTTTGGACTAGATATAAACGTTATTTCATAATGTATTTGTTATTGTTGCAACATAATTGCTAAAAGGAAGTTATACCACTTAATAAAAAAAAGTTCTAATGTTTCTTGTATGGTCCAGGATTATGCACTTTAGCGGATTTTATTTTTTCCGGAGAATTAAGCATGTTACGCAAAAATGGTAAAAAAACCGGAAAGTTGTATTTTTAGGTGCTTTATTAAAAAAAATATAAAAGTTGCCAAAAAGTTAGTGGCGTACATTTTTTTTGTGAATAATTTACTAATTAAAAATTAATTTGGGGCTAAATTAACTTCCTATTTCAACAAATAACACCAAATTTACTTTTTAAAATCAGTTAAGGCACATTTAAGTTATTATTTAAAACCCGATTTTCTTTTTAATGTTAAATACCTTGTATCTTATAAACAACGCATTTTTGGACCTATGTTAATGTGTTTTTATAAAATTGACTTAGAAATACGACCCTAAACTTTTTATTACAATTAGAAAACACCCTGTATATATATTTTTTTTATTTTGACACCCTGTATCTTTCTTATTATTAACTTTTGGTAATAGGTATGTTTGGATGAATCTAAATATTTTGGCATAAGGAATCTTTGCTTTTTCTATGTAACATTGATTAGCGGATAACCGGTAATTATTTTTAAACATGTTTCATAAAATAATTAACGTTTTACAAGCTAAGCTGTGCAAGTAAACAAAATAAAAATAAATACGTAAATATAAATTGAATAAAAATATTGTAAAAATTGGTCAATTAAAACGACAAAGCTGTAAACAACAAAATCCCGAAACAATTCAACCAAGTGTTTTGTCATTACAAATTTTCATCATCCACATCCGACCTGAATGTATTTTATGCTATGATGTAAAAGCAAATAATTAGTTTTTAATAAATCGATGCATTTTTTGCTGTTTGAAAAATAGCAACATAAACACATTTATTAGTAGTCACAATTTTAGGGATAATGATTTATTTTTAGCATATTTATATGTATATTTTTTTTTTGAAAATACTGCATTTTTTTCTAATTTAAATAGGTTATATTTTAAATTTAAAGTCATTTTTTTAAGATCCCAACGCTTCTTTTTTGGTGTTTAAATGCATTTAACACCTACTACATTTGGTACCAATCATTAAACATTCTAGTCTTTTGTTTGGCGAATATAGTACACTTTTTAAATTTCCTATGTTAATTTTTAATAAATTATAAACTATTTTTTAAACTAGATTTGTTTGCCAATTTTTTTAGTAAATATATAACCATTTAAAATTATAACTATAACCGTGCACAATACAAGTTAGGATTTTACAAACAACTATACAAGATAATAAGGGAAAAGTAAGAATTTTTTTTTGTTTATTATATATTTTAATAAAATTATTGGTATTTATTTGGGTACATGTCAAATTGGATCTAAAATAAAATTTAGAAAAACCCAAAAAAAATAGTTAACAAGAAAACAACAAAGCAAGTCTGTTGCCGTTGTCAAGACAAAATTAAATATAAATAAAAAAATTAAAATAAACTATTATTAAGGTTAAAAATTTAAAATTTTAGCACAAACACAGAATTTCACAATTCTAAAATTTGTCAACGTGCATTTAAAAACCATCACAGGATAATCTGAAATGCTTTAAGTATTTTGGCACAAAAACCTATTCTAAAAAACGCAAAATTTAAAAAGGTGGGTACATATTGTTAAATATTGACAAATGTGTAGCATCAATACCTGTTAATTTAAATAACACATGGTTAATTTTGCTAGATGCTGAAGTGTTTTTGGGTAAAATTAAAACCAAATAACCTATGACCTTTTTGTATTATAAATAATAAATACACAGGCAACTAGTTATGTATGTCAATATGACACTATAACACAACACAAAATTTAGCATTTAATGTGAAACGACTTTCCATATTCTTTAAAAAATAAAGTTTAAATTTTAAATTTTAAAACCTAAGTGATAATTAATTTTTAAATTTTTATTTCTGTTTAATTTTATCTTGACAGCGGTACCACCGACACTTTGATTTTTACTTTTCTTGTTAAGTATTTTTATTTTTTGCTATTTTCTTAATTTTATTTTTGATCCCTGGCGTGTACCCAAATAACGACCATCAATTTAATGAATCCGTCGAATCAACTTTTAACATATATTTTTATATTGGTACAGATTATTCCATTTAAGAGGAAAAATTACATATTTTTTGACTATTTTCATATTTTTCATAAATTTAGGATAGCCAATCTATGTTTTTAGCTCGGGAAATTTAAAAACCGTATTAAAGAAACAATTGCATGAAAAACAAAAGGATTACGCCATCAATGTTATATTTTTTACATGAAACACCATAATTATAAATACATTTTGGAATTATCTGCTCAATTCTAAGTGTTATACAAAAAAGGTACTATATGTCTGTCTTTAACTGTTTTATTAACGCACGCACATCAATCAACGCTTAAACAAACATATTTTCGGCTTATATTATTTATATAAGTATTAACACACAATAAAGGTGATACAGGTGATTACCTAATACTTCAAAGTAATTAAAAAATTTACCTATAGATGGCTTTTAATAATAGTTATTAAAAATAAATTATTACTCGTTACATAAAACAACTACAAATGGTTACGCTATATTACAAGTGTGGAGAAAATGCCAGTAAAGCAAAAAGAAAATACATTACATATATACATGATTATTTTCAAAGAAATAAAAAAATGACTTTATAATATTAGGTAATTACCTGCATTACCTGTAATTCATATAAAAAGATTTAATTAAATAAGCCAAAAATGTGACCTTTTTGGCGTCAATAACTCAAGAACAGTAAAACATAAACATGTAGTACCCCTACTAAAAACACTTGGAATTTACCATGGAATTTAAAGAGATAATAATAAATAGGGTGTTTTATTTAAAAAATACAACATTTCTGGCTAATTTTTTTATGCAAGTGTTTTTTTATTACGATGTTTAAATTTTCCGAGCTAAAATACATCGATTGGCTGTCTAAATTTTTTAAAATAATATGGAAAATGTATAAAAATATGCAATTTTTCTCTTAAATGGAATACTTCGTACGTACTATTTTTTCATGTCTAAAATAAGGCAAGCAAAACCAAGAATTACCCTAAAAACATAAAAAAAACAAAGTTAAAACATTTTACCATAACTTCATAATATTGACTTGTAAAATTCATTTATTTATAAAGCTCCAAGTTAAGCCAATTTTTCTTTTACTTATTTTTAATTTATTATTTATTTATTTAGCATTTATCCAATAATACAATTAGACAAAGTACGGAAGACTAACTTCAATTTACTAATTTTGTGGCAAACATAAAACTAGAACTCAATTCTGTTTACGTTGGATTTTTTTAAATAATTAATGGATAGTTTGCAAGAATATAACACAAACATTTTTCCACGACGATTAAAAAAATGATGTTTTTTAAATTGTTAATATGAAGTTAAATTACTTCATTCTAGTACACTAAATGAAGTGCTAAAAAAGGTAACTTTTTTCACACTTTGAATTAGTACTTTGTTTCAATGCCTACAATAAACCTAAATATCAATCTATATGCAATGTAACAGTAAACGCGACATTAACTGAACCAAACGGTCAAGTTTCCTTTAATTTCGTCATTGTTTCTTTAGTGTGTCACTAGTTTTAAAATTTGACAGTTTGAAAATAAATTTAACATAAATAATTAAAAATTAATAGTAATAATTAATTCGGATGACTACGAAATTAAAGAGGAATTTATACTGTTTTAGTATTATTTCTACAAAAGTAAGTACATACAATTTTCTAAAATTAAATAATAAATGCATAGCTATAAAGAGGATAATTGTCTCTTAAAAAATAAGGAGGCTCTAACTTTTTGTTGCAATATAATGGCTGTGATGCAAAAATTAAAATATAAAAGTTTAAATAAATAAAACATGTATAAAATAGACATGTGGGGAATTTATTTAAAACTCTAATTACTTTATGAAAGTGTTTCAAATAAAATAATTTTACAGATTAAAATTTTAAAACAAGTTACTGCAAATAAACCAAATTATTATTATTGTTTTTTTTTATTTTAAAATGTGCATAAACAACAATTAAAATAAGAAAAACTTTACATTAAACCAACAATAAACAATAAAAACAAGTATTAGCTCAATGCAAACTAATAAACCTGGTGTAGTTTCTCACGCCGAGATAAAAACCAGCTTATTAACAAGCAAAGAAGGTTTTCTATATCCCTGGAAATGGCTTTTACCCTTATTTTGGACGGGAAATTTATAGTCCGCTTTTTTGTGATTTTTCGTTCTGATATAGGAAAACAATAAAGTCAAGAAACTTTAATTACCTAAAACAAGTAGATAAAATATACAGGTTCAGTTAAATAACATAACATATAGGCAATGTGAGGAAAAAAGACAATCTAACTAAAACCCGGCATGTAAACATGCGTGACTAATAGTGCTTGTTTTGTTATTCTATTGCTTGCCGATGAACCAAAAAGCGTTGCTCATATTGTATATATATTTTTTTAAGTTTCAACTTTAATTAAAGACCATAATGTAAAAAGATACTAGTAGGGGTTGATGGCGGTTTCAGGGACCTCCGTCCTCCGAAGGAGCTTATTATCTCAAAATCTCTGACGTCAGCAATTATTTAGGAATCTTGCGCAACGCGTTATTTAGGGCGTGGCCCCTACTATCTGTCAAACCATAAATGTCATCTGTCAAATGTCAAATGTCACCTGTCATATGTCAAAAATCACGTGACTTAGAAAATGGCCGCCATGCGTAGAATACTTGCGCTATGGTCATAAATTGATCTGCGCAAACGCGAAAATCCCAGGTTGTACCGTTCGGGCGCTATCGACAAAAATCGTAATTTAACCCTGATGACTCATCATGGGAGAGCGGTTTAAATTTTAAATATAGTATTACGACATACCTATCGAATAGTGAAAACCGAATGGCGCCATCTTTAGCCATAAAGGTGTTACAGCTGTTTAAAAATAGTTAAGAGATTACAATTAGCGATAGAACGGTAACCCTATAGTAAATCGGTCATTGTAGCCTTATTATTAAACTTAGAATAATGAAACTTGGCCAAAGGATAGTCGACGACGTTTCGCCAATGATTTCAAGCTTATCAATCCTAACATGTTAGGCACTGCGCCCTCCGCGCCTAAACCTTGGGCTTAAGCGTGGGGTGTAAGCGGGGGCTTAAGAGGAAGGCGTAGAGCTTTATAATTATTTATGGAAGTAATAATGTACTCCTTGCATTTTTACCCAAATAATATTTTCTGAACATACCCCTACTACAACCAATCAGAGAGGGAGAAATTTTATTTAGACTTAATTTTTAACCAGAGAGCCGTATTTTTTCTTAAGCCGTTATTTTTAACCAATCAGAGAGCAGTTTACCCTAATAGATGGTTTCTGAACGTACCCCTTGTAATTTCAAGGTCATAGCATACAAAACGTCAACAATAACAAAGATAGCTGCGGTTAGATAATAAACGGTAAAAAACAGTGGTAACTAAAAAAAAGCAGTGTATGAATATATATGTATATTTTAACGTACATTATTTATTCTACTAATTCTAAAATTACAAGAGACTAATAAGTTTTACAATTGATTCTCTTTGTAATTCAGTTTTTTATTTAGTCCTAACTCTAACAGTTGTTTAATTATTCGTTGCTTTTTAATTTGTTTTTCTTTGTACATTTTCCTGATGGAATGTATTTCCAAAAAACAGCCCTGTATTTCCTAAATGACGTCATACTAAATTAAATCCACCCCATATATTATTATTATCAAAACAGATGTATGAATAGTAGGAGATATTAATAAGAATAAAATAAAATAATATGAGGTACTTACACCGTTTTTCTACGCCCGGGGCTTTGGCGGGGGCTTAAGAGTAGGGACTCGCGTAAAGGTGCGTTGGCCGAATTAAAAAAATATTTCGGTCTCAGTACATACGATATTTACGATTTTTGTTTTAAATGAAGATTAGGGCTTAGGAAACATATTTAAATATAATTTGTAAGAGTATCAGCCCTAATTTTTAAATAATTAGCCGAGCGCTAAAAGAAGAGTATACGAATGTCAGAATTAAAAAATAAATATTTTGGTTTCAGTACATACGATATTTACGATTTTTGTTTAAAAGCGAGATTAGGACCTAAGAAACATTTTTTAATATAATTTGTAAGGGTATCAACCCTTATTTCAAAAATATTAGCCAAGCACTAAATTTACGTTAGTCAAATTTAAAAATTAAATATTTCGGTCTAGGGTAAGAACGCGAGGCGGGTCCATCTGTCATTCGAAAAATCTGACGTCATATTTTGCGCAAAGCATTATTTAGGGCGTGGTCGCCTGTCATCTGTCATCTGTCAAATATCACGTAACTTAGAAAATGACTGTTCGAAAAGAAGAAGAATCACAACATAACCCTACTTTTTAAGAAGATGGGCGCTAGCAACATTTGCCGTTAGTTGCCTTTGGCATGAGCAACTTCTGACGTTTAGGGCTCCTTGAGCCTAACGCTTAGGGTTCCGGGACCAACGCTTAGGGCTCCGGACCCTACGCCCCTCGCCTAAGCCCTGAGGCCTCACACATAGAAAAACAGTGCCGTATTTTGGAAAAACAGTACCGTTTTTAGAAAAACAGTGCCGTATTTTAGAAAAACAGTGCTGTATTTTAGAAAAACAGTGCTGTATTTTAGAAAAACAGTGCTGTATTTTAGAAAAACAGTGCCGTATTTGAGAAACACAGTGCCGTATTTTAGAAAAACAGTGCCGTATTTTAGAAAACGGTGCCGTATTTAGGAAAAACCGCGTTCATCTTCCGAAAAACACAAATTATTAGGTCAAATATTGTGGCAAAAATTATATATTAAATATATAAAGGGTTCTCTTAAAACAAAACCAGCTACATATGAAACATAAAGATACATATTGTACTTAAAAAATATATATACAGAGTACATACGTAACATGTTTATCGAGTGTGATTACTATTTACCAAAAATTTTAAGATTATAGTGATTACAAAGCGACATTGTATTTTCTAATGATTGGACACTTTTCTTCTACGGAAACCAGGAAGTTGTAGCAACATATACGGGGAAAGATCTTCATAGTCTATACCTCTAAAGGATAAATAATTCTTTAGTTTCTTAAACTCGGGATGGATGCCAATTTTGATAGGTTTTTTTTACGTTTTACATATTTAATCGTCACTGCTAGATAAATAGCAAACACCAATTGTAGTTCGTGAAATAGCTCACAGGCTAGGGGTTGTTTTATATCTATTGATTTGTGAAGTGGAAATCGTCTCGTCCGGACAGGGCAAAATTACTGGTTTTTAAATAAAATCACTCTTTTATACCGTCTTTTAAATAATTAGACTGTAATACACTGTTTATTAATAAAATAACTGCGATATAATTTAAAAAGACGGCAAAATTACTGCTTTTTAAATAAAATCACTGTTATTTGCCGTCTTTTTAAATTATATCGCTGTTATTTTATTAATAAACAGTGTATTACAGTATAATTATTTAAAAGACGGGAAAATTACTGCTTTTTAAATAAAATCACTGTTAGTTACCGTCTTTTAAATTATATCGCTGTTATTTTATTAATAAACAGTGTATTACAGTATAATTATTTAAAAGACGGCACAATTACTGCTTTTTAAATAAGAACACTGTTATTTGCCGTCTTTTAAATAATTATACTGTAATAAACTGTTTATTAATAAAATAACAGCGATATAATTTAAAAGACGGCATAATTACTGCTTTTTAAATAAGAACACTGTTATTTGCCGTCTTTTAAATAATTATACTGTAATACACTGTTTATTAATAAAATAACAGCGATATAATTTAAAAGACGGCAAATAACAGAGTTCTTATTTAAAAAGCAGTAATTGTGCCGTCTTTGTGTGGGGCCCCAGGGCTTAGGCGGGGGCGTAGGGCCCGGAGCCCTAAGCGTTGGTCCCGGAACCCTAAGCGTCAGGCTCAAGGAGCCCTAAACGTCAGAAGTTGCTCATGCCAAAGGCAACTAACGTCAAATGTTGCTAGCGCCCCTCTTCTTGAAAAGTAGGGTTATGTTGTGATTCTTCTTCTTTTCGAACAGTCATTTTCTAAGTCACGTGATATTTGACAGATGACAGATGACAGGCGACCACGCCCTAAATAATGCGTTGCGCAAAATATGACGTCAGATTTTTCGAATGACAGATGGACCCGCCTCGCGTTCTTACCCTAGACCGAAATATTTAATTTTTAAATTTGACTCACGTAAATTTAGCGCTTGGCTAATATTTTCGAAATAAGGGTTGATACCCTTACAAATTATATTAAAATATGTTTCTTAGGTCCTAATCTCGCTTTTAAACAAAAATCGTAAATATCGTATGTACTGAAACCAAAATATTTATTTTTTAATTCTGACATTCGTATACTCTTCTTTTAGCGCTCGGCTAATTATTTAAAAATTAGGGCTGATACTCTTACAAATTATATTTAAATATGTTTCCTAAGCCCTAATCTTCATTTAAAACAAAAATCGTAAATATCGTATGTACTGAGACCGAAATATTTTTTTAATTCGGCCAACGCACCTTTACGCGAGGCCCTACTCTTAAGCCCCCGCCAAAGCCCCGGGCGTAGAAAAACGGTGTAAGTACCTCATATCATTTTATTTTATTCTTATTAATATCTCCTACTATTCATACATCTGTTTTGATAATAATAATATATGGGGTGGATTTAATTTAGTATGACGTCATTTAGGAAATACAGGGCTGTTTTTTGGAAATACATTCCATCAGGAAAATGTACAAAGAAAAACAAATTAAAAAGCAACGATTAATTAAACAACTGTTAGAGTTAGGACTAAATAAAAAACTGAATTACAAAGAGAATCAATTGTAAAACTTATTAGTCTCTTGTAATTTAAGAATTAGTAGAATAAATAATGTACGTTAAAATATACATATATATTCATACACTGCTTTTTTTTAGTTACCACTGTTTTTTACCGTTTATTATCTAACCGCAGCTATCTTTGTTATTGTTGACGTTTTGTATGCTTTGACCTTGAAATTACAAGGGGTACGTTCAGAAACCATCTATTAGGGTAAACTGCTCTCTGATTGGTTAAAAATAACGGCTTAAGAAAAAATACGGCTCTCTGATTGGTTAAAAATTAAGTCTAAATAAAATTTCTCCCTCTCTGATTGGTTGTAGTAGGGGTATGTTCAGAAAATATTATTTGGGTAAAAATGCAAGGAGTACATTATTACTTCCATAAATAATTATAAAGCTCTACGCCTTCCTCTTAAGCCCCCGCTTACACCCCACGCTTAAGCCCAAGGTTTAGGCGCGGAGGGCGCAGTGCCTAACATGTTAGGATTGATAAGCTTGAAATCATTGGCGAAACGTCGTCGACTATCCTTTTGCCAAGTTTCATTATTCTAAGTTTAATAATAAGGCTACAATGACCGATTTACTATAGGGTTACCGTTCTAATCGCTAATTGTTATCTCTCAACTATTTTTAAACAGCTGTAACGCCTTTATGGCTAAAGATGGCGTCATGCGGTTTTCACTATTCGATAGGTATGACGTAATACTATATTTAAAAAAGTTAAACCGCTCTCCCATGATCAGTCATCAGGGTTAAATTACGATTTTTGTCGATAGCGCCCGAACGGTACAACCTGGGATTTTCGCGTTTGCGCAGATCAATTTATGACCATAGCGCAAGTATCCTACGCATGGCGGCCATTTTCTAAGTCACGTGATTTTTGACATATGCAGGTGACAGGTGACATTTGACAGATGACATTTATGGTTTGACAGATAGTAGGGGCCACGCCCTAAATAACGCGTTGCGCAAGATTCCTAAATAATTGCTGACGTCAGAGATTTTAAGATAATAAGCTCCTCCGGAGGACGGAGGTCCCTGAAACCGCCATCCACCGCTACTGATACTCAGTGCCAAAATCCAAAATGTTTTGTTTTAATTTTTAAAAGATAATATTATAATATACGAAGTAATTTTAAAAATATTTAGTGCTGAATTTTTGAAACAGCAGTTTGTGGCTTAATCTTTAACCGTCGCACAGTGGGGCCAAATGCTAAAAAAATGGCATCAATTTAAATAAGATTTGGAAAGGTTTTTAATTTTAGTGGGCACGTTTAAAAGAGTGCAATTTAATAAAATATTTACAATTTAAAAGTTTGGTTGCTTAAATTTAAAGCAATATTTTTTAAAAATACCTAAAAATACTATATAAGATATTAAAAGTCCCTCCCTTTTATTTTTGATTAGAACAGGATTTCGACATCGGTTAAAATTTAGGTAAAAAGGTGTTACTTAAGCTACTTTTAAACATTAAAATAATGTCGGTCACGTGGCCTTGTGCCAAAGGGGCACTAGCAACTTTTTTTTTTGAAATGAAAAAAAGGGGTTCATGTAGCACCCCATTTTAAAAACCCTTTTTATTCTTTACTTGTCACCGCAAATTGGCATAGTCGTTCCACAGTTACAAGCGTTGGAAGTTTAGCTTTAATTTGTACATAGAGTGTGGTTTTTAAAAGTTTCCTCTGCCCTAACTTTTCAATGGGACAGGATATTGGAATGGAATGAAATTTAGATAAAAAGGGTATTACTAAAGCCACTTTTTGGCATACAAATAATTTTGATCACGTTGCCAAGTGCCAAGAGGCACTAAAAACTTTAAAAATTATCGCTGTATGCAACTGGTTTTAAAAAAATAAATTTAATTTAAAAGGGCAAAAACAGGCAGCGGTTTATAATACAGGCTGAAACTACGATAGTTGCCCTAATACTGTTTATAAAAATCTTAATGTAAAACCGTGTGGAACTTAAAATGTTAATAACTTGTTTTTAAATAAACCAATATTTTAATAAATTTGCTGTTGTTTTCTTAACATCCTGTATCCAGTACACAAAAAAAAAATAAAAATTAGAATATTGCTTAAAGGTAGTATACACCTAATGGTAATTCATTAATATTTCATATATTAAAAAATAATACATTAAATAATATATTACACGTGACAAATCATATGCAAAATACTTTAATTTTAAACACCGTTAAAAATTATCAAAAGACAACCATTTATTTATAATTTAAATTCTCTTATTAGGAATCGAGTACTAAAGCAAAAATACCCAAAAATGTGCGGGGTGGAGTGTGAATTTGACAAATATAATAAAAATATGGCCACATATTTGTTTGCGTTTTCCTCATTATTTTCAAGGTTTTGATTTCTGGCCCACTGTGCGTCGGTGAAAAAATTGCATAGGGATGGTTAGGTATGAAAAGTTAGTCTCGTTTTGTTATTGTGCACAGCTTTTCCTTTTAATAGTCGTGCTACAATATGATCACAACTTGCTTATCGGTTCTTCATTTTAATAGTGCATTTTTAAAAGTGGCTGCTATAAATTTACAATAGTTCACCTATTGCTGACCAATAATACTTAAATATATTTACGAAAAGAGCAAAAAAATAAATATAACCTGCAAGTGCATGATTCAGTATATTAAAAAAAATAGAGGAGATCCAAGAAGTCCCGCTAACCTAAGCTAATTTAAATACTGTATATGTCTTTATTAAAAAGGGCGTTAAATGCTTAAATATTTTGTTTATAAAAAGGTATACCTTATTTTTGGATAAGTCAGCGTTTCGAATAAAAAACCTAGCAATAAGGATATTTTTACTATCAAATAAATCATTTTTAAATACAATTTACCATATAACTTGTAATTTAATATTTAAGTTCCAGACATTCAGATTTATTTAAATAATAATATATGTGGCATAAGAATTAAAGATAACATCCAACATAAAAAAAACTAAAATATTTTTAACACGTTTTATAAAAAAATAAACCCAATAAATTAATTAGTTTTTATTACTAATAAAATTTAATTTTATATCTACTTTTCCTCCCTATACTCTTTTATAAGAACAACACTTTTGGGTTTTTGTTATTTTGTCCACTTTTTTAGGTAGTTATTAGTTATTATGTATCTTACATTATTTACTTTTGTTCAAATATTACTTAAAAAATCGTTTTTAGAAGTTTCCAACTACAACTTTTTTGTTCAAATTAAAATTGGTTCTTACCAGGGTATTCACCAAATTTTCATTCATTATCCATTTATAGGAACAAAATAAAATTATGAATAAGTATAAAACTGTATTTCTTTATTTATTAGAATCTAAATATTAGCGATTTTGCCATGCATCAAAACGACTAAACAGTTTGCCGTACGAAAAAAATAATTACATGAATTTAATAAAAAGCAGTGGCGTACTATTTTTACCTTTAAAAACATTTATACAAATCTTGTTCGAACGCCACTGATAAGATTTTTTTAAACCTTTTACAGCAAAGAATGTAATGTAATAGTTAAAAGAATTGTAACAAATTTTGAAAAATATCTGAAGTGGTGAAAAACCTATGATATAAGAGGCATTTTTACATATTATTTTATTTAAAAATGTTTCTCATTTCATGCATTTTATACAGTGTTAAAAGAATAATACCAACTTAAGAATAACTTTGTATACAGAATAAGCTACATAAAATAACACAAAGCCAATGTGAGAAACAGAAACAGTCTAACGTGAATACATTTCGGATTGGATGACTTACTTGCACATCCTTTGTTCTTGTTGTACAGAATACTTTTTGTTTTGAAGTTACTCCAAGAATTTTCTGTTAATATTAATGACTTGACCTTACTTTTGTGACACCCTGTTTATAATATTGTATTTTTATATTAATAAAAATTAATACACTATACTAAGAACGGGTATTTAATTTTCCTTTGTAGTTAGCGTCAGCAAATTGCGATAAAGTGGAAACAACTAAGAATTTATCCCTAAAATACTTTGAACCAAAAACCTTATTTTGTCAAACAATTTGTCATTTCAAAACCCTGATTTATTGTTTATAACTTCCGATATTTACCCTACCAGAAAAAAAATACACGTAAACTTATGATAATATGTCTTTGGGCCTTCGTGACTATAGTTCAATATCCTAAGTGCCTGGATAATGCCTTAATTAATTTAAAGCAATAATTTTGATTAATTTACTCTAAACTTAAGGTGTTATATTATCAGGTTTTTGTTTTATGGTGTTTGTCCTTAAACAGTAGCTTACCCCAGTTCTTTTTTATTTATTAAGATATTTAAATAAAATTTGGTAAGAACAGGGTGGCGCCTTTTCGTTGCCCTTGCAGGGTAAAGCGAAAACTAAAAGATGTAGAATAAATCTGATTGCACAATCTCAATTTTAATTTTTGATGAATGTTGAAGAAATAGAGGGTTTTCAAATTTTGTCAGTTGGGCCGGGTACTTGTAACTTGCCTAATAATACAGATTGGGAAAAATTGTAAATAGATGAGTTTTCGGGACTTTTATTTAGCATTTAGAGACGTACCTATATTTTTTAATCACTTTAAATTAAAAGATATAACACAAATTTTGTGTTTTTTAATGGAACATCTTGTATGTTTTATTATAAGTTAAAAATTTCCCTAAAAAACTATTAAAATACCTTATTTAATATATCTATTTTTATTAGTTTGGGAAATATGGCCATCAGTAGGATTTTTAACAAAACATGTTGTATTTTATATTACCGTTGCATAGATATTTTAAAGATGTTTGACAAAATACCATATTGTTATATTTATCTTCTATAGTTTTAAAGATAAACCATATAAGTCTTCAAAATAGTAGATATTATACGCATTAAGAATTAGAAGCTAACATTTCTGAAACTTTTTAAGAAAATTATTTTAAAAGTGGTTAATTGTTAAAGCCCCATAAATTTAATAGTGATAAAATATATTTATTTAAAAAAATGCAATTCTTTTACCGAACTCCAGACAATGGATATATTTCCAAAACTATGAAAAATTAAAGATATTAAACGTGAAATATTTTTCTCATTGGTAATAAAGTATACAGTGTTTTTAAAAAAAAAAACATTGTATTTTAATTTTCAAATATGATTTAATGGTATAAATACAGGGTGATTCACGGTCGATGGTAGGTTAGACGTTTATGGAAAACGGAACGTAGAATTTTTCTGAAAATTTAGCATCGTACATATTCTAACATGTTCTATCGATCTAAAATATTTTCAGCATTGCGACGTTGCCGCTTCTATCTAAAAGTCCTATAAACTTTATTTTTTTAAATGGAACACCCCTATATTAACAAGTTTTTATATTTGCCCTTTTAATTATAATACTTTTTGTTAATATTGTCCTATACCTATCTCTATTGGTTTTCGAGATAAAAAATAATTTGTGTTAAATGTGGTCCAAAACATGGCCCTAATTAAACTTAAGTAAATTGGTGCTCTCAATTCATAAAAAGTTGAGGTTTTGGTGGTAGTTTAGACAGACACAATGTATTTAATTTACATCGAGAAATCGACTCCATATTATACAGGGCGTTCTGAAATTAGTATTATTTCCGTTATTCTTAAAAAGGTCAAAAGATCATTTTTTCAAATGAAACCCCCTGTATATTACTCAATAAAATAAAAGCTGAGAAAGAACGCTTTAAGATGACATATCATGTTCCTATACCTAAATCTTAAAGTTTCCTTAATAAAGCCGCTTTTTTGTAAAAAAATATCTTATTAAAGAATTTAATTTTAAGTAACCATGGAAATATTAAGCTTATAACAGTTTGGTGACTTTTATAAGTTACTTATAAACAGATATTGACGGTGTTTAAAATAATCTTCCAAAATGAACGCAAATATTGATTATTCAAACGAAGTTCAATCCCCTTCTGCACTACGAATTAAAGCTTCTGGATATGCATAAAAATATGACAAAACGTTAACAATATTGTATTCATTTAAAGGAACAGGTTTTGGTAATGTTGGAGGCGCTTTTAAATTTGGCCCATAGTTAATGAAATTATTTTGTAGTCGTACAAACTTCTCTCTCATTCATTGGTGTTAATTTAGGATACATTTGGTTAAATTTTCTGCAACTTCTGGCAATGATTTGATCACACTGTGCGTGTAAAATAAATAATTTTATAAGAACTTCGCTTGAATAATTATTGATTATTTGATTGAATTGCGTTTATTTTAAAAGATTTTTTAAACACCGTTAATAACTGTTTATAAGTTACTTATAAAAGTCACCAAACTGTCAGAAGCTTGATATTTCCATGGTTACTTAAAATTAAATTCTTTAAAAATATTATTTTACAAAAAAGCGGCTTTATTAAGGAAACTTTATGATTTAGGTATAGGAACATGATATGTCATCTTAAAGCGTTCTTTCTCATCTTTTATTTTATTGAGTAATATACAGGGGTTTCATTTGAAAAAATGATCTTTTGACCTTTTTAAGAATAACGGAAATAATACTAATTTCAGAACGCCCTGTATGATATGGAGTCGATTTCTCGGTGTAAATTAAATACATTGTGTCTGTCTAAACTACCACCAAAACCTCAACTTTTTATGAATTGAGAGCACCAATTTACTTAAGTTTAATTAGGGCCATGTTTTGGACCACATTTAACACAAATTATTTTTATCTCGAAAACCAATAGAGATAAGTATAGGACAATATTAACAAAAAGTATTATAATTAAAAGGCAAATATAAAAACTTGTTAATATAGGGGGTGTTCCATTTAAAAAAATAAAGTTTATAGGACTTTTTGATAGAAGCGGCAACGTCGCAATGCTGAAAATATTTTAGATCGATAGAACAGGTTAGAATATGTACGATGCTAAATTTTCAGAAAGATTCTACGTTCCGTTTTCCATAAACGTCTAACCTACCATCGACCGTGAATCACCCTGTATAGGTATGCCACTGAATTATGCGAAAGAAATTTCTTAAACTTTTCTATTTACGTTTTTTATAAGACTTGCTATCCCTAATATCACGCGAGTTACAAGTGCCAAATCTTTTATTACTTATTGGAACCCCCATTTAAATATTAGTTTTGGTGAAAGAAGCCACAACTTCAAATTAATTAAAATTTGTAAAAAAAAAACAAAAGTTATTAAAAATTGAATTTGAACAAAATTTTGTTTGTCTGTTTTTTTTGTCCAGGACTGTAAATTAGTTTAAATTCAGTAAGATAAAGTAAATGTCGCCTTAGGCATTCGAATCTCGTATATAAAATTTACCAAATTTTAATAAATTTAAAATATCTATTCAATCACACAAAAAAAATGTAATTAGGCTTAGAGCCTAGCTACGTCTTAAATTATAGATATACAGTGTAGTCCATTGAGTATGAAACAAATAAAAACTTTTTGTTTGCAATTTGTCAGAAAGTTTTATTTCTTATAAAGTTGGTGCATGATCCGAAACTGTATAAGCAGTAGTTAGTTTTATTAAGTTTTATGGTATACAGGGTAGATAAAAAAACTGCTGTAGAGTAAAGTACTTTAATTTCTAAAAATACAAAGAAATGTTTAATAAAAAGTGTTTTGGAATCAAAAGTTTTGACAAAATACTAGATTACGGCCTCCTATTTTTAAGATTTTATTTATTTATTTTTTAATTTTAATTTATCTGTTCTACAATTACATAAAAATGTAAAACAAAAATTTCACAATGTAAATAGAGGCATTTTTATACGCGTTTTATTATTTATAGGGTATTTGTCTTGATAAAATGATAGTTAGAGGTGCTTATAAAATATAAAATAATTTGATTAAATTTGTTTAAAATTCAGTTGGTAAGAACTCCTTTTAGGAAATTATAAGTCAGAAAAATAAAAATCTGTATCATACAGGGTTAAATCAAAATTTTTCCAAAAATTTGAATAGGAGGCCATGACTTGGTATTTAGGCATAACTTTTGATTCTAAATTAAATAACTTTTTTATTTCACATTTTGTTGTATTTTTAAAAATGGGGGTACTTTACTTTTAAGCCGTTTTCGTTTTTTTACCTACTTTGTATATCATTTAACTAACTAACTAATAAAACTAACTACTGGTAATACAATTTCGGATCATGCACCAACTTTAAAAAAAAAACCGACAAATTCCAAATAAAAAGTTTTCCTTTTGTTGCATACTTAATGGACCACACTGTATACAGTATTCTAACTTATGATTAAATTAAAATGCCAGCGATTCTCAAAATGCGCGGCGCCCTCCCAGGGGAGCGTGTTAAGTTAATAAAGGAGACCAATTAATTTAAAAGAAATTTATTTAAACCGATTTATATTTTTTTATTTTCAAATATTAAACTACAAGCTTCTAAGCCTCACGAATTTTAACTATTCTTAGAATTCAAGGACTAATGGCTAACATGTGCTTGCTTTGTGGCACACAATCTCTGTTAGCTGGGTTTCACGTTGGTAATGGCGACTTAGAGTTCTTTTTCTAGTTAAACCCTATTTTAATATTTATATATTAGCAAAGCACCAGCAAACAATTCGGTTTTACAAAGATAAGTCGTAGGTAAAACTAACCAAATCCGTATCGCTTTGGCTTTTATTACTGAGAAGTTATTTGAAAGTTCCATCCGGAAATGTTATAAAGATTTGGTACTGAAATTTATTTTCAGTAAAGTGCTGGACAAAGCGTTCAATACTTGTTCTTTTGTTTTTACTGATAGGCCATAATATTTACTGTCAAATGGATTATAAAATCAATTTTAAACAAATTTATATCTTTTTTGCAAGAAAGTATCGTCGAAATATGTACTCAGGTTTAAAAAATGATCCTCAATGGTTTTAAGCATTGGTTTTTATGATTTTCTTCTGGTGCAAAATCCTGGATACTTCTACATAATATGGAAAACATATCAAAGCAGATTTCTTTTAACTTGTTTTTCCATAAAGGCATTTTTACAAAAGATTAAATTTTTTATTCAAATCAAAAACATTTAAGTTTTTTTTTTTGGAGTTAAAGATTAATAGTATTAGGTTTTTCAAAAATATCAACCAAATAATAAAGCTTTATAAAAAAAAGCTTGTTGCAGAATTATGCCGAACGCTTGAAATATATTTTTAATTTAAAACCTATTTAACATAAAAGCAAATATATTTTATTATAAATTATTAAATACTTGGCATAAAAGTTTTTAGCAAAAAAAGGTAAAATTACTTACAATTCGGTTATAAAACTTCAATTAAATTTACCGAAGATATTCCTCTTGATGTTTTTTAAGTATCGATTTTATATCTTTTTCGTTTTCAGAATTACATCCAAATGAGTGTTATAAATTCAGCCTCGCAATAAAAAATGCTTCCATTTTATTTTTATTTTTATGATTCACCTTTTACATTTGCCTCGTTGTCAAGTTTTATTGTTGCGGTTTTAGGGAGTTGTTAAGGGACCTCAGCCATAAAAGATAATATGCACATGACCCAAATAATTTTAATATACTTTTTTTGCAAAAACAAACCATTTTACAATTCATAAAACACACTTGCCCCATTACCTGGCAATATATTGCCAAAGAATTGTTATTTATTTTTATTTAGGCAAGCACGCAACCCGACATCGCCTATAGGATATTTTTAGATTTAAAACCAGTTAAACCGAGTGCCCACGAGTTTACTTCTTAAATGCAATTTTCCAACTGTTCAATGTTGTTACACTAATAAAAAACCTTTTTTTACAGACATGATATTTTCAAACATGTAATGTACAGGGTGTTCCATTTTAGTTGCTTGTTATTATTAAAGATAGAACCTTGCGGTATTTGCGAACTTAAGCTACTTTTTTGTGAAACAAAAGATGCCAGAAACAAAGCCATCATTGCCATCTTAGTTTCTGAGCTACAGGGTCATTTTGAACATTGTACATTTTCAGGTACCCTTTGTATCTAAGTTGACTGTTAACGTATCAAAAGGGTAGAAACTGATTGCTATATAACTTTTTACGTAGAATGCAGTGACGCAGTCAGAATTTATTCAAGTTTACTTGTTTTGAAAATATTGACCAGGGATGGATTTTTTAAAAACACCCTGCATATAAAAAAAATAAAACAAATTTGCCTTTTTACGAGCCTATCAAAAATATTTAACACTGTGTGTTTGTTTTTATAAACAGCGACAAAATTCCCAATATTCATAATTAACATCAAATTTTGCAATAGGCCATGGAAACAAATCGGTTAAAAGTTTTTTTCTGGATTCTTTTAGTGGTGCTTACCTTACGAAATTCAAAATTGGACTTTGCCATTTTATTTAAATAGGTTTTTTTCTTTTGTTAATAAATTTGGGTAAGTAGGACTTGCTCAAGCAACAATATTAATTTGTAAATATTTTTATTGAATAATTTTCTTAGTTTATTGTTAGCATATTATAATTAGTTTATTTTTTATTCAGAAAAACATAAAACAAAAAATGTATTGCTGTGGGTTAAAAAGTTAAAAACTACAGTTTCAACAAAAAAATGTATTGCAATAATTGAAAATGTCAGTAAATATAATAGATAATAAGGTATTTTTAAATAAAAAAATTTAAAAAATAGAATGCCGGGTGTTTCTCAAAGCTGTTTCCCCCTATAACTTTTTGACCTAAAACATGAAATTTGGTATATGCTTATTTGACATAATATTGGATTGATTGATCTAATTATTTGTTTTCCATTACTTCCAATTTGTTAGGAAATGACTGTTTCTTTAAATTTTAAATGGCACCACCGGTATATTTTATCTTTCTTTGACTGAATATGACATTCTGAATACAATGACGCCTTACATGTCATTTTTACAGTTCTGCAGGTAAAAATTTAATTTTTTAAATTCCAATTTAGAGTGCCATGATTAGACTAAAACGGTTTATTTTAAGTCAAACAGCCTTGGAAAAATAAAATTAGTCGTCTTTTGTTTTTACGACTTCTTAGGGCGGAGTCAAAGTGTGCAAAATCCTATTTACGGTCATTACTCCTATTTTTCAAATGAAACCAGGGTGGCTCGTTAGAATACCTTTAAAGAGCATTACGCTCATTACTCCTATTTTTCAAATGAAACCAGGGTGTACTCGTTAGAATACCTTTAAAGAGCATTTTATTCCAAATAATTTGGTACCACATGACAACCTAGATTGGAATTTAAATATACAATTTTTGACAGCAGAACTGTCAACTACAGTATCGTTAACTAATAAGTTAAAGATACTTACATAAATACATTTAAAAAAGTTTCGTTAATATCGATTAACGAATAATAGTCCGGCCCCACATAGCCCGCAGCGTAGCTCAGCCATGTGTCTTGCTTGTGAAATATAGGGGAAGGCGGGGCAATATAATAATAAACTTACAATTTTCCCATAACGTAACAAAAACTTCCGATGAATGTATTTTTTTTATTTAGGTCTACAGAGACTGCTGTTTAACTTTATTTAACAAAATAGAAGACGATTTTTATATAATACTTATTAAACTAGGAGTAAAATACTCTTTAACTTGCAGAGTGTCCTCACATTGGATTAGAAATTTTGTAAATACATACATACAAAAAATAAATATGCTGAAATGATTGAGTACCAAGGTTTTTTAATTACAATTTAGAAAGCATATTCAGGAACTTACAGAGTCTTGTAAAACCTAGACCAAGAAACAGTTTGTTTAATGAAATCTCTTATTTATAGCCACAGAGTTATATTGTAAGACTACGCTTTTAATGATATTTGATCATATAATAAACAGTGACAATAAAAAAATTAACACAGTTTAACCTGCACTTAAAGTTTGGAAAAAAGAAAAAGCAAAAGCAAGAAGAAAATTGAAAAATATATTTTAGTTTAACAGGAAGCTCCAGTTATAATATTAATACATAATGCAATAGACTTAGTCTAAACAAATATATTTATTATTTTGAGAACCACAAAGATTTGACATTTTTAGAGCCAATCTGCCGCAACATCCCCTACCATTGTTAGCCCGGGCCCGGTTCGTACTTTGTGCGGTTATGTGCGGCCAGACCTTAAAAATTAATTTAAAAAGTAATCTTGCAGACGCCCAGTAAACATGATTAAAAATATTGCAATTTTTTCCTAAATACATTTTAAATATGCTACAGGTATTATAAACCTAAGCCCGTAAGCTACAGACCTTCGGCATTTTGTAAAAGCTGAAAGTTTGTCAGCGCATGCCCCCAACATAGGTGGAGGCGATAGGAGACTATGAAATTTAACTCATAGTGGCTTTGGCAGGTACCAGGTCTTGTGCCCAGTAACATATATATAATACAACTCCTACAAAATGACAAAAGTTATGTTTCAATTAATTACCCTTTGGTACCTGCGAAAGCCACAATGAGTTAAACTTTATAGTCTATCATCGCTTCTACCTATGTTGGGAGCATGCGCTGAAAAACTTTTAGTTTTTACATAATGACGAAGCGAAGGTCTGTCGCTCATGGGCTCTTACTCTAATAGGATTATTTCGCATATTAATCCAATACATCAACTAATGTTTTTCAAAAACTAAAGTTATATTTAACGATATCTGGCATTTTGGACATGTCATTTTGGTTGTTACGAAAAAGAAAGCGATAATATTAAGACTTTAGTAACGCTGATGTTTAATGCACAGACAGCATTATAAAAGAACGATGAAAAAGTAAAAAAACGAAGCATTAGGACGGTAAAAACAGTATTGACTGTAAATTGTACAATTTCCGTTCTACAGTCTATAATTTCAATAAGTTAAAAATTGTTTATGATAAATATAATACAGGGTAATTATTTTGAAGTCAGTTCTATTGCTAACTTCTTTAATATTGGAGATGCAAAGACGGTTAAAGTAGTAAAATTGTAGTATTTTTTCCGCTGATCAACGTGCTGCAAACAAAAACACAATTAAACATTGGGTTTTCGATTTAATAAAAAACATAATATATACTTTTTTAATGAAAAACCTGTATATGATCATCATTCGAAATATCCATCACGGAGCTTTAAAAAATTCTTATGTAATTTATATTATAAATAGTTGCGGAAATAGCAAAAATATGGCCATCATTAACAAAAATATTGTAGAATGAAACCCATGGAAAAAGGTAGAGAATAAAACAAAATATAAAGAAAAAATAAATTACATACGATTTAAGTTCGGGAAGGGAAAGAGGGGAGGGGGAATTTAGGTATAAACTACGTTTTTTTATATAACTCCAAAATGTAAGTAAAAATTAAATAACCAAGTTTTTGGTTTTTTCGACAATGGTCTAAATGTCTGTGAGTCCTGATTATAAATCGCAAAAATAAGATTGGCAGTTTAGGCCATAAATCTGATAAGGAGAGATTGCTACATCTTAAATATTTTTTTTTATTTAAATACTTGTTGAAGTTATAAACTTCTCTTTTGCTTTGCTTTTTACAATCCACCGTTTTATTTAAAAAATATTGTTATAATAGTTTATTTTATTTTTAAATTTACATTCTTAGTAAAATCACTTTAAAAAGAAGATTTTTAAAGTTTAATTGTTTTTATTTTATTTATTTACACAACGTTCCGGACAGTGCTATCTCCGTCCGTTTTCAAGTGAAACTTTAGTTAATAAAAACAACAAAAGTCCAACACTTGTTTTTTTATAATTGTTACAGACTTTAAAAATAATTGTTAAGTTTATATATTTAAACAAAGTAAATAAAATTAAATATAGTAAGTTATTTTATTAAAATAATTTACCAGTAACGCAGAATTTAATGATTTTTGAATACAGCCTTTTTTGCGAACTGATTACGAATCTAAAGAAACTGTATAGTTGGTGACGTTTCGTTTTCGAGATATTAATCATAAAATGTTGCTAGAAAACTAACCCAAGTTCACCATATTCCTTCTTCTTTTAACACGCAATTTTTAAGTTTCCCGCTGAATTGGCACTTAATATTTGATAACCTCTTAAAATCCAGTTATTCTTTTATTGTACCCCTTTTCCAATAAAATTGAAAAACTTTACTTCCAATCATTTCAATATTGCAGTAGCCATGGCGCAGATTAAAAGCAAAGCTTTACAAAATAATTAAAAAAAAATGGGTTTATTAAGAGGTGGAAATCATATATTATGAGCCAATTAATTTAGCTTTAAATCAAGTAAAAGTAAACTTAATTTACTTTCCAAGTTTGATAATGGATATCTCGAAAATAACAAGTTGCCGACAATTTTTTTAGATTCGTAGTGAGCGCCCCGAAAAATCTATATATGCCAAAAATAATCAAAATCGACTTGGGGTCCGATAAGTAAACATTACCAATTAACCTTGGTTTTTCCAATATCTTTTAACACTAGCAAATGTTTTCGAAAGCACAGCAAAAAAAAATTTAACAGAATTTTTTTAATCATTCTTCACTTTTTTACGACAATATAAAAGGTCGACGAAAAACCTTTCTTAGTTAGTTTAGTTTCAATCGTAATGAAAATGATCACTTAAAGACTTTGACAACTAAAGTTTTTGGTAGTTATTACCATTGTTACGTTCCATTGTTTCTAAATGTACGTAAAATTAAGTAAATTAATATTTAGTAATGTACCTACTACAGTTTGCCGAATTGTCCAGAGGAAGTGCTACCAGATGTTAAGTATATACTTTTATTTAAAGTAAATACTACGAGGTAAATGCTTATACTTGTAGAATAGGGACCTACTTCATATTTATTTATAGGAGGCATTGTCTATTACATTAAAACATACGCTTAAATAACCTTTTTTAACAAAAACTGATACAACGACACACTTGTGAAAACTAAAATAATTAAATTTCTAAATCGTTCAGCATACTAAATGGCTGCGCTACCGTATGCATATCTATCCTATATTCTGCAAGTTTGTACAAATTTAGTTATGTGAAATTACGAATTATTATAACTTTAAACTACGTTAAACCTAATAATTTTGCAGAAGGGCTTAATACTTTTAATATTTTAAAGACTCACCCTGCTTGCAAAAATAGCATATGGTGTTTTTTTTGTTTTATCTTTAAATACTAGCATTTTAGTTATAATTTAGTGAAAACAACATATTATCGACTTTAAAATTAAAATCCTTTTGTCAGTTTTAAATTACCTTACAATATTTTTATGAATTCACATGTTTTATTCTCTCACTAATCTAAAATATTATATATTTTTGTAAAAGACTATAAAAATATGATAATATATATACACTGCATAAATTATAAAAAATAAATTTGTTATAATTAGATAATTCCAGTAGTATATCTTGTGGTACAATATTAGTTTATATGGGAAGCAGAGGTGGCCACCCAATAATTTTTTGTTAGGTATTTAATTTGAGAAGTAATACTTATTATATTAAAATAATTAGTAATTAGGCCTTTGCCCTTCTCCCGCTTCGACCTATAAAGATGTTTTGTGGATACCCTACATAAGTTAATTTCCTTGACTTTAAAATTTTTTGCAAAGCTAAAAATATTTCAGAAAAGAGAGCCTTTTATATCTTCTGAAGCCAAGAATACTTATTTTAGATATTTTAGCCTCTTACGTAATAATTTCGTACATTGGCATAGTATATGCCACGAAGTTTCAGCTCGATCAATCACAAAACCTGCAGCGGTCATTGTCGGTCTTTCGCATTTTTGGAGGTGGTACCTTAGAGGGCCATGACCAATTTGAAAGTAAGAAACTATCCTGACTTTGTTCTTTTAAAGCTCTAATAGCTTTTTAGAGTATTTGGGCAATTAGGAGATAAATCTCCTCGCCTGCCTTTGTCCTGGGGCTTTATTGCAGTAGGTCTTTTTTGTCTCTGTTCCCGTTCTCTAAGTTCTTTCTTTTGGTGACCCCTCATATGCCGCAGAATGGTTCCGGTCCGTAAACCGAAGCCTGTGCACATACTTTGACTAGTTAGTCGGCATTTTCGTTGCCTTCTACTTCTTTATGTCCTGGTACCCTTATCAGAGCTACTCTGTTGTTTCTAGCATAGAGTAAGGAAATTATTAGAGTTATTATGGAATAGCCGATTTAAGGACAGGTCATGCGAAAACTCCCAATATAATTTTATTCGTTTCTCGTTGAAATACCGCCAGTTAGTCATTTCAGTAAGCTTACGTGTCTCCCCACCGCTGATGTTACACGAGGCGAGGCTTCGACCGACGCATTTGAAGTGTAAACTGGAAAAATGACAAGCCTGCCGCAAAAGCGGTACGAAAATTTTAGCATGCCATGGTTTCTCTTATCCGTAGGTATGTTACTTTATGTTTCTAGTCAGTTGGTTAAGTGATTGTTGTTACATATCTTATGCATACCCCGCGAAAAGTATCGCATATGATTGATTTTTCTCATAAGCTTCAATACAAAAATGCTGTAATTTAAATGACCATATCTCTTTAAATAATAAGGTTAATAATTATCTTAATAATTTTAAAAACATGCTAAAGAAAGGTGAAGCTATAATTTTGGTGTAATCGTTGTTTTTTACTATTAAAAATACATTCTTTGGGGTTATTAAAAGTTTTTAGCAAAAAAAATTGTGCGTTTGTATATTTCTAGGCCCACAAAGAAATATAATTTGGTACATTATGCCCAGTTTTACAATAGCAAGTTCAGTTTAGGTTCAGTTGAAGTCAACTGGTACATAAACGTGTTCATTTAAAATATATTGCTGTTACTTTTGGCATTTACTTAACAGCAATACATTTAAAATGGCCAGGTGTAACCACCAGTTGAGTTCAAACAAACCTAAGCTGAACTCGCAATTGTAAAACTAGGCATTAAGCTGAATTTATTGATTGACGTTTCCGTTTCCGTTCTTCGATTGACGTTTTGGTTTCTAATATGGTATATGAAAACGGTAAACAAAAAATATAAATTGACAATTTGAAAGTTGTTGTTTCTTCTAACTGAAACCGTCAAACGGCAAACGGAAACAAAAACGTCAATCTATAAATCCAGCTTTAGAATTTTAAATCTCCAATGGATTTTTCGGTTTTCTTAAATAATTGTTTATTATTATGTTTATTATTTTTTTAACCAACGTTAAAAACATAAATTTATATTTTTTTAATTTTAGTACGGAAGTTGCCAATATGTTTTAGCGTGGGCCAATCGTTACATTATGTGTAATATTTTCTATATTTTTTAATAAATTAATAATTCAATTTTTATTTGGTTGTGTATTTTTAACTTCCTGCAAATATTTATATTAAGTAAGTTACTGTTAGCAAGCATAACAACATAACATTTAACAAATCAGTTTTCGATTAAGGGTAAACAAAAAGTTAACTAAACTGTTCCAATCCATACAATGTTTTGGAAAATGTTTTCGTTTATTGTTTCTTTGTTGATTTTGGTAAAATAAACATTTTGTTCTGTTTTCAAATGAAAACCAGTCCCAGTTGATGAACAGGTTAGGAGATAATAGAATTGTTATTTTGTGTCTAATTTTATTAACTTTTATAACGAATCCCTGAAACATATTATTAGTTAAATTATTTTGCCTAGTTAAATTAATATTATTCTGAATTATTAAAAGCAACTTGTCTAACTTTATGTTATTAAAAATTAACGAGTTATGTAATTGACTCTCTAAAAATACAGGGAATTATAACAATTTAATATTTTCCTTAGGTCTTATATTTTCTCTTAAACTTTTTCTTTAGCGTATTTTGTAAAGTTATAAGCGTTTTAAAAAAATTAATCTCCAAGTCCTGTTTCATATAAGATGTATAAACGCCCTACGCCTGATCTATTAAAAGTAATGTTACCTTTCACATGCATGCGTTGTGCGTACCCGTTAATTATGTTACCTTACCTGCATTGTAATTCTTTTTTTCGAGCGTACAGCGTTTGTACGTCTCATGTGTAACAGGACTAAAAGAACGTAATGTATAGTTTATACTTCGTTACAAATATTTGTGTAACTATAAAGCCGCTTCCAGACTCTACGGACTTCGACGAATGACGAAACTTCGTACTTCGGCCAAAGAATACCAATCCATAGAACCCAACAAGTAAGATTTCAGCGTACCCTAAAAATTTTAGTACCTACCCTGACCAACAGATGGCGAAAGTAGTACAATGTCGCTTTGCTAATAGGATTACCTTCAGAAATTTATAGCAGTCAGCCCGATCAATTAAAGTGAGGATATACGCAACATTTAATAAAAATAAAATACCCGATAAATGGACCCAGTATCCATAAGATTATTAAATTTATGATTTCAGAATAGGATATATCACTGATAAAATGAACCTAGACCATAATAAAAATATAAATACTACTTTTTCGTTTATTTTTTAACATGTAATATTTATAAAGTTGATTATCTGCAAAACCAGAAAACGAATAGTTTATTTATTTTACAAGATTTTCTCAAATACGGTTTATACAACTTATATTCTCAGTATTCTAAATTGAGTCTGCGTGCAGGTGAATACGTCGTAAAATTCTATTTTTGGATTCGGGTACGAATCCCTGTCTTAAGTTTGCTTGGGTTAACAAAATGCATGTTGCAAATATTTTTTGAAAGTATAGTTATGTTATTTATTCATCGAGTTATTTTTAAAACAAAGTTGGTAATTTTTTTGTACATACATTAATGCACGGCTTTATTTCAGATGAAGATATGTTCTATATTGGTTCGACGGATTCATTTAATTGATGGTAGTTATTTGGGTACACGCCTGTTATGTATTAAGCAATACACACTGTGTAGCAAATAAATGTGAAATTCTTAATAAACACTTTTATGCTAAGCCAAAAAAATAGCTTTGGTAAGCACGTTGATATTGACGAGCAGTCGGTATTCGAGAGTAGTAAAATAAACGGCTTTTAAGATAAAATTATCTTGCATTTTTATTTCGGTATTCAAATTAATTCCGTATAGAAAAATAAATTAAAAGTACCAAAAAACCAAAAAAATAAAGCAAGTAAATAGAGAAATAAAATCGACGTTTCGGTGCAAGTCTGCCACCGTTGTCAAGATAAATTGAATAAAAATAAAAAAATTAAAAATTAACTATTATTTAGGTTTAGAATTTAAAAATTTTTAGCTTTTTTTTAGGAGATTCTGAAAACTTGGACACTAAATGTTAAATATATTTGTTTTGTAATTCAAATTAATAATAAATCTAAAAAAACATTCAGATCTCGGTTTTCTTTAAAAATAACGCGATGAAAAGAAAAAATCGTTTCCCATAAAATTGCCGAATGTCGCTTACGATGTTTTGTCAGAAACCCATCGATATATCCTATTCTGAAATGATAAATTTAATAATCCTATGGATACTGGATCCATTTATCGGGGATTTTATTTTCATTAAATTTTGCGTATATCCTCTCTCTAACTGATCGGGCCGACTGCTCGTCAGTGACTGCTATCAATTTCTGATGGTAATCCTATTAGCAAAGCGACATCGTACTACTTTCGCCATCTGTTGGTGAGGGTAGATACTAAAGTTTTTCGGGTACGCTGAAATCTCACTTGTGGGGTTCTATGGATTGGTATTCTTTGCTTCGGCGAAGCACAATTTTCAAGTTCGAGCTGACCTCCCACACCACTTCGCACGCCAAATGGCAAATGTTCGGCGAAGTCTCGATTGTCAGTTTTAAAAATGGACATAGCCGCGGACGAGCAAGCAGTTGTTAAACAATTTTTATCTCTTAACATTTTTTAAATGGATGTACGGATTTCGCGTAAATAAATAATAACCATTTCTTATGGTGATATGGTAAACAGCATTTTTTAAAGAAAATTAATTAGCTAAGAGAAAAATTAGTCAGTTCATTAGGGTATTTATTTTTTTTTATCATTGGACAATCCACGAAGGCTAAAAGCCTAAATACTAACGCACAGTGGGTGTCTGAAGCGAGGTAAGAGGGAGTTTGTTGACACGGGTCTTA
Source organism: Listronotus bonariensis (assembly GCA_014170235.1). Classification (NCBI taxonomy): domain Eukaryota; kingdom Metazoa; phylum Arthropoda; class Insecta; order Coleoptera; family Curculionidae; genus Listronotus; species Listronotus bonariensis. Next base: position 43,348 of record JACEGR010003319.1, read on the forward strand.
AATACTTGAAGATTTGGGAATGAAGAAAAGACCTCTGCAGAAAGCAAGTTCCACATTCTAGAAACTTCTGTGAGAAAAGAACGCACGAAGTGGGAAGTCCATAGCCTGTCCAGTTGGACCGCATAGGGATGCATACGTGCGGAACCACGAGTTTCTCTGTTGAGAACCGCGAGTGAAGGAATTATACTGGACAGTTTTTCAGAGCAGAAGCCAAGCAAAGTACCTATAAAAAAGCAATAAATCTGCCACAACCTGACGATGGGCAAGAGAGGAAAGCCTTTCTGTAAGTGAAGGATTGTTGATGAGGCGAACAGCTCTTCTTTAAATGAAATCAAGAATGCTAAGGATTGTGGGGGACGCCATGCCCCCGATATGAGAACAATATTTCAATAGAGGTTCAATTTGGGACACATACACAGTATATGAATTAAAAAAGAAGAAATACTTTTGGGGTCAAAAGACAAATCCAAGCTTTTTTAAGCTTTCGCGGCTATAGATACAATGAGTTTATGCCAGCTAAGGTTATTCTTAAATGTGACGTCTACAAGATTAAAGGTATGTTTGCCCTGCAAAACTTGGCCGCTTATAAGTAAAGGAAGAGTATTTGATTACTCTTTTCCCGACAAGGAAAATGATTGTGTTTTGGATGCATTAAAATGGACCAGATTTTTGGCGCCCCAATCCAATATTAAGTTAAGGTCCTGTGAAAGAGATATTTGCTTCGCTTTGCGTTTGCTATATCTAAATTGGCTTAAACCTTATAAAAAGACAAAGATTTTCTTAAAATTTAAATACCCTGCTGTTATTTAAAAAATAAAATATTTCGGAAATTCAAGTAAGTATGCGTTCATAGATTTTTTTTAATTTTTTGTTACATAATCTTCCCTCAACACAGCACCTGATTTTATACTGGCCTTTAATTTGCTTAGTTGCTGGCGGAATATGGCCATCAATAAGTCTCTTTTCTTTTTTTTTTTTTTGACCGGTTTTATACAATTACACTAAAACCTGTTTGAATGTTTTTCCACACATCGTAAATCAAAGGCGTTTTTTGTGTTAACACGGTTCAAAACATTTTTAAATATTTAAACGGTTAACACGAAAAAATTACTCAAATTTCGGTTCTTGTGATTTGGATCTTTAGGATTCCAAAGTATCTCCTCTTTTTGGTAGAGATCCAAAAATGTATTTACCTAATTGTTGTTCCACTTCATTATTAAATTCTCAAGCACAAATTGGTACTACACTGATCAGAAAAAATATTAACATATGTGCATCGAAGCAACAGCGAAGCGTATGGGAGCTGCTACCACAGCCACTTCGCCGAACTTCGCGTCCTTTAATGATGACTAGTTTACCGACAGTCCCTGGGAAGAACTTCGTTCTACAGCGAAGTGCAAAGCTTCGACAAAGCGTGGCGAAGCTACTTTCCCACACGCTCCGCGTAGTTTTTCGAATGACGAATATTCGCCGAAGTCCGTAGTATCTGGGAGCGGCTTAAGAATATTCACCAGATTGACTTAATTTTTTTGTGGGTACCTATAGGGTGACGCACTACCAACTCCTCGGTTTTTCCAAAACCAATATTTTAGAAATATTTTTTATAGCTATACGAAAAGGGTTTAGTTAGGGTTTAGTTAGCAAAACCTAAAATAATGAAAAATGAGGCAGGATGTTAAAAAAGTATTGTAATTAACCCTATGTTTTTTAAAGGAATACTATTCAGTTTCAGCAGCAATGCCTATACCAAAAAATAAAAGGTTTTTAAAACATTTAGAATTTTTAAAAAATTATAACAAAACCAAATTTCAACATAGCCCTTCGTACTAAGGGGATATACAGGGTGTCTGGAAAGGTGAGGTCAAAAATGGTAGGGGTATTAGAGTGAGCCAAAATAATGTTAGTACTTCATATAAAAAAAAGTTCTATCGGGCTTTGTTTGGGAGTTATTGACCTTTAAATTTAGTATGAAAAAACCTAATTTAATTTTAACTTTTGAATTATTGCCACAGTACCAATAATATTTGGGCTACTTAATAAACCTATAGTAATGCTTTTTTCCATAGGTAAACGGCTGTTCCTAAGTCGGAATTATACAGGGTGCGGCCACTTTTTTATTTGATGTATGCATTTTTACCACAGGTGACAAATTTGTCATTTTGCTTTGACCGTTAAATTCGTTGATAATTTTTGTACAAAAAGGTAAACCTTATTTAGATTGATATCTTGGACCCTTTTTCATAAAATCGAATTTTAAATCCAGACATACCAGCATTTTGTATGTAATAAAAAATACATTTTTTTAATAAAATTTTTAAAACATGGCAAAATCATTAAAAACAGTGTTTAAAGGCCAATTAAACTTTATAATACTGTTAAAAACTTTTTATAAAAATTTTGGCATGTTTTAAAAACTTTCTGAAAAAAATGGAATTTTATATTTTACTTACAGAATGCTGGTATGTCAGGACTTAATATGCAATTTAATGAAAAACGGTCCAATATATCTATTTAAATAATTTATACCTTTTTAATAAAAAATGATGAAGGAATTAAGCGGTCAAAGCAAACGGTCAAATTTGTCCTCAGTATTAAAAATGCTCACATTAAATTTAAAAGATTGTCGCGCCCTGTATATTTTCGACTTATGAAGAGCGCTTTACCTATAAAAAGGAGTATTACTATAAGTTTATTTAGTAGCCCAAATTCATTGGTACTGTGGCAACAGTTTAAAGGTTATAATTAAATTATTTTTTTAGACCATTTTTAAACGTCAATATCTCCCTAAGAAAGCGCTAAAGAAGTTTTTTTATATGAAGTACTAACATTATGTCTATTATGTTACAATACTTAAATCTAAACTGTGCCATTATTCATATCCCTATTCTTATATTTAGGTTTTTAATTAAACAGCATACGAGAACTTTAGAAACTAATATTAAATATAAGCTTTATTTTAGTGCAAATTACGAGTTTATTGTTAATAAAACACTCTTATTGTTCATTTTTAAATTAAAAAGAATAAGTTTTTTAGAAATTCCTTTGCCTAATAGTGTATTTTTTTTATTTTTTTACAGGCTGTAATACATTCAAGGGCCACTATCATATTTTTTTGTCAAGTCAATAACTCCCCAAGAAAACTCTTTTTTATAAAGAAATACTTTTTCTTGGCTCATTTCAAAACGCTTATGATGTTACATTACTTCTCAAACACCCCGTATTTTTAAACTTATATAATTTACTTTTTAAAAAGATTTTCTTGATGCAAAAACACTTTTTTCTTAGCAATTTACAATGTAACAAGTTTCTTTGGTAATATTTTTACATCGCACAAACGCTAAAAAAATTACAACCTAAAAATCGCCATTGTTAAGATAAACAAATGATAAATCTGACAAGGTATTTTTTTTAATTAAAAGTATAAAAATTACAGTAAAATAACAGCATAACTCGTGGTATGCATGGTACTAACAAATAAATGTCTTAAGCAAAATAAATTATTCTGTAACAATAATTTCATCAAAACTATGTTTTTAAGTGGTGACTTTTTAGTGAGGGTGCGATAGTTATTTGTTAATTATTCAGCAATAGAAAATTGTTAATAATTACCAGTTATCTATTACTTACCTAATAAGAAAAAGTTAAAACTAACCATACATTTTTAATTGCGCGTGGCTTACAAGTAAGTAAAGGGGTAATAATCACAGACACACAAAAAAAGTTGTTGCTTCGAAAGACGGACCAGGGTTAATCTTTTTTAGGTCGCTGAATTCAAATCTATGGTCGGTTTCACCCTATCAAGTCATAGTCAAGGTCATTTTTCAGGTCAATCATAGACCCACAAAAAAAAGTAAAGGTCCGAAGAATTGAACCATGGTATCTGTATGTTTTTGGGGTCGCTAAATCCTAATCAGGGATCGATTTTACTCCATCAGCTCATGATCAAGGTCATTTAAATGTCAAAATATCAAAAATCTATCCAAAAAAGACTTCAATCCTGGTACCTTTGTGTCTTTAATGTCGCTAAATCTAAATCCGGGTTCAGATTGACCTCATCAGGCCATGGTCAAGGTTATTTTAAAGTCAGCACCCAAATACCTTAAAATATCCTAATTTTGGTCTATTTTTGATAACTTGACCTCGCTTAAGACACCCAAGGTACATTGGTATTTAGGCTTTAAGCATTCGTGGATTGTCCAAAGATAAAGAAAAAGTCCCGATGATTTAACCTTAAACTTAACCTGACCCCAAAAACATAAATAGACCATAAACGTGGTCTGTTTTTTGGCAAATTTTGGTCATTTGATCTTAATATAACCTTGACTTGACATAATGGGGTCAAGAGGTCAAATTAACTTCGGATTTAGCTACCCTAAAAACAAACACATTGTGGTCAATTTTCGATAAACTTTAATGATTTTGAAATTAAAATGAGCTTGATTATGACCTAATAGGGTCACGCTGACCCTGGATTTAGATTCAGTAACTTCAAGAATATAAAAATAGCACGATTGTGCCCTATTTTCGACAAGTTTCGATGATTTGACATTAAAATGATCTGACCATGACCTGATTGGGTCAAGCCGACCCCAGATTCTGAGTCAGCGCTCTATGGTTTCTGCGACCCAGTTTTGTGGCCAAAATCCTTTTTTTCAAATTGATAAAAAAATAATTTTGGTTGTTTACGTGGAAAGCAGATACATTATTGTTTAGATAAATAGTGTGTTTTTTCCTGATTTGTTCTTTTTTCTTGGGATACAGAAAGCTGAATTTAGTACCTCTCACATATTAATCAGTAGCCGTAAATACATCGTTAAGTGACGCCAAAAGTTGTTAGTGTGGTGCTAATCTGTTTAATCATATTTTTAAAGAAAATATATTTTTTTATTTACTACTAAGTATGTTTTTTAAAAATGTGTATTTAATAGAATTACCTAATTCTGTCCGTTTCAAATAAAATTAATTTGCTTTTTGGGTTATTTACTAATATTTTTTTAAAATATTTAATTTCTGAAAGCTTGAGAAAAAAAGGTCGCATTTGGCGGCGCTATATATCACACTATTTTGTTAAATCTTTATTTGTGATTATTATTTTACATTCTTTACTTGCGATTATTTGCTACCCTGGAAAAAATATATTTTTTTACAGATTACCTAAATCAAAAGATCGAAATAAACATTTACTCATCTAAAGAACCAGATATCGGATAAAAAATTGTCGCCTCTACCCCAGTTTTGTAGAAAGATTGTGCCAAGCAGCACAAAATAAGGGGTTTGTTCAAAATAAACATTCTGCTTGGTTCTAAGAACAGATTATTATTGTATTTGATTTATCGACACCGTCAACATCTCCTTGTGGTCCCAAGTTATCATTTTAGGAAAAATCGGAAAGAACCAAGGAAAGCAACGCAATTGTCTAATAAGACACATCATTAATAATAAAAGCTGCGGTTATAACGGCCTGCCGACATAGGCCACACAATTTAGCATCACTTTTAAAAGAAGTGGATGAAAGTCTTTGCCAGCTAGCAAAAATAGTAAAAATGCTAAGCTTTCTAGAAAAAGAAACTTAAAATACCCTGTCGAAGAAGCGTTGGAGCTTACTTTAGATTTAGAATCAAATTTAAACAAGCAGCAATACCATATTATTTCGTTATTCGATATGGTGCTATTTCATACAACTGTAAAATACAGGGTGCCTGGTAATTAATAATTTACCGAGAAATCACAGATTCCTTATACGAAATTATTAGGATCTAACCAAAGACCTATATCCAGAAGTTGGTAATAACAAAAATATAGGGCATCAAAGTGAAAAAATATATTTTAATTTATTTTGATGAGTGTTTATATGTACGTTTTAAATATTGTAACAAAACACAGTATCTAAGAATTTTTTGACATTAGCTTTTAAGAACAAAAAACTTGTATTTTTTTATAGAAATTTAAATTAGTGTAGGTAGCGCCCACTAGCTTATACAAAAAAATATTATTAAATTTAAATAGTTTATTTCAAAAAACCCTTAAATAAAAAGTTTAATCAAAATATTTAAAAAGTATCAAAAATTATCCAAATAAATTGGTTTTCTTTTTCTCTTTGACACCTTGTATATTGTGTAAAGGTGAAAGTTGAGTTTTTAATATTATTAATTATTATTGGTTTCACAAATACCAATTTTTACTTGTCAAATTCTTAATTGAACGCATTTATTACTTTTGGCCAAAAAATAGGCTCCCAAAAACCATAGTGCAGCGATTAAAAAAAAATAATGATACTCTGGTTTGTCTTTCGGAGCTACTTTTATTATTTTTGTGGAACTGTCTTATTTACATATACTTGAATTCATAAATTAAATTTAGCGTCTTAATCAAAAATTTAATTAAATTAGGATTGTATTTGGTTATAGTTTTTATTTTTGTTAATGTTAATTTGACTGACCTTTGTTATTTTATTCTTGCTATAAAATTTTTAAATAAACATTAAATTTACTTTTATTTGGGGTGTTTTTATTTTATTCTTCTACTATAAACTTGGAACTTTATATTGATAAAATAAGTACCGTAAAGTGAGACGTCTTCGGACAGCGAGGGTGACTTTGGACATTTGGTTTTGCTCGCATATCATCCGCCATAATCCACTTACCTCTTTGTAAAAATGGTACGCTGATTATACGCCGATATAGTACGCTGATATTGTTGACGTAACGACTTTTTTTGGCGATCGCCCCATGATCTTTTAGTCTACATCCTAATAAAAATTATCCAATGTAAAAATGCTTTTAATTCCTGATTAAAACCATGCCGAAATCCTGTTGCTTTTCCCATTTAAATAACATATGATTTTTGGACCCTTTTCTTTTTTTTTCTCAGACACAAACAGATGGAAACATCTATTCATCGCATATTCTATTAAAAAATTTAACGCTCTACAAAAAGAGCTCTCTTACAAATTATTGATTAAGTCACTTCTCTAAGAATTATTTACCGTTAAACGTTGAGTCAAGATTAAGTTGTGGCCATCATTAGGAAATTTAATAGTAAACCGGCATTTTTAAGTAAAACACTCTGTATATAACATTACCATTAAATAAAGATTTTAAAGAGCTTTAAGAAAATATTACATTTGATATGTCTATCTCTTCTAGTTTTGGAAATATAGCTATCGAAATTCAAAAAATTGTAGATATAGTATCTATTTTACTTCGACATTAAACTTAGTGCCTATAGCCTAGAGCTTAAGATATAAGGAAAATTTAATATCATTTTCAGATTTAAATGGCCATTTTTTTTAACTAAAAGAGATGAAGTTATCAAATGTGGTATTTTTTTAAGCTCCTTAAAATATCTATATGGAGATGTAATGCACAAAGTGTTTTATTTAAAAATGCGAATTTATTATTAAATTCTGGAGGATGGCCACACCCAAGCTTAACTCAACGTTTGACGGTAAATAACTCTTAAAGGGGTAACTTAATCAAAAATTCGTGAAAAAACTTTTTGTAGAGGGTTAAATTTTCCATTAAAATATTCGGTATGTAGATTTTTACAATTCTTTTTGTCTGAGAAAAAAAATAAAAGGAAAATGTTCAAAAATCTTAAATGGAAAAAGCAACATTATTGCGGCACGAGTTAAATAAGGAAATAAAAACATTTTTACATTGAATATATTATTTTACACTATAAACCAAAAATTTAGGGGACGATTGCTAAAAAAATCGATTTTGGAAATAACGAACACCCTAATGTCCCAGGAATAAAAGACTTGGTGTAGTTATTAAAGTAAATAAATAATATGTACATAAATTCAGTGTAAAACTTTAAATGCGTTTTTCTCAAAATCATGTTTTATGAACTGTTAATTACTGTAGGTCAAAAACCGCGCAAAAATTTAAGCGCCTGATTAAAGGATTTAATTTTTTTAATTTCGATTTTTATAAACAAATTACTGTTGGTTTTTATCGAAAGTTAAAAAACTTTAATTAGACACTGTTTTTTTCTACTAGAAAAACTATTTATTTTGTCTGGTTAACTTTTGATAAATCTCCAAGTATTAGGAATGCTCACCGCAGGGAGCTTCGGTTCGAACTAGACGAGCACACAGCTATTACTTACTTTTCCTTTCCAATTTAAGTCAGTTTTTTTATTTATATTAAGTTAGATGTAAACCTTATTTTTTGATGCTATGTTTTTAAATTTACAAAATAAAGTAATTTACTGGCAAAAAAATGTATGTATTTTTTTTAATTTTTCTAACTTATTATTAATTTTTTATACTATACAGTTATAGGAAAAGTAATAATAAAGAAAGAATAATGTATTTCTTTGAACTTTATAGGATAATTGCTATCTTTTGAAAACTTAAAAAGAAAAGTGGATAAAATATATATATTATAATTTTTTTTAAATTGGCACAGAAATTATTTTTTATTAACAAAACAATGTTATTGTTAAGTGGCGTTGTTCGTTAAAACAAATTATTAAAATTCTTTTAAAACTAAAAATATCTTTAAAAATTTAGTTGAACCAAAGTCAACTCTATTTTATTTTACTATTATTTTACTTTATAATAATAATTGATTATTAAAATAATCATTTTAAATATTTGTCATTAATAATAACTAGCTTTTGCCTGCGGCTTTGCACGCGCTAAATTCGGATTAAAACAATTTTTCTTCCCTAGACCGTAAAAATTTTAAATAATAATATATACATATAAACCTTTCTCTTGAATCACTCTATCCATTAAAAAGACCGCATCAAAATCCGTTAAAAAGTGATAAGAATATTTTGGTACTCCCTGTATAATACTTTTTTAAACACAATAATTATTTGGCAGATCTTTATATTAAATTTTATAAACCTCTAAATAGTATAATAACATAGGTAGAATGCATTTTTGTTTTAAGGGTTTTTCATTATATCATCTTTTGACCCACCCTGTCTAGCAATTCTATATTTTTTTTTATAAACCAAAGATACCTGCGTATAACTCCTGTAAACACTTTTTTTAATTGCAATAGCAACGTCAATTACAAATTTTAAATGTAAACTATTTTTTAAACAATCTGTTAATGTTTGTTTTTTTCATTATACATATACAGCATTCTCTTGAATAACTCTATCTATTTAAAAAATCGCATCAAAATGCGTTAAAAATCAAATTTTAAATGAAAACTTATTTTTAAACACTCTGTATATATTATTTTTTTCATATTATTATACATGTAAACCTTCCTTTTAATTTACTTTATCTATTAAAAAAAACGCATCAAAATCCGTTAAGAATAGCAACGTCAATATCAAATTTCAAATGTAAAAAAACAATTCTCTGTAAATGTTTTTTTTTTAAATATATTACATATAAATATTTCTCTTAAGTTACTTTATTTATTAAAAAAGAAAACTCATCAAAATCCGTTAAAAATGGTAACATTAATATCCAATTTGAAATGTAAACTATTTTTTAAACACTCTGTATATGTTTTTTTTAAATATAATTATACATATAAATCTTTCTTTTAAATAACTGTTTCTATTTAATAAGACCGCATCAAAACCCGTTGAGAATAGTAACGTCAATATCGAATTTTAAATGTAAACAATTTTTTAAAACACTTTGTACGTTTTCTTTTGGATATTACTATACATATAAACCTTTCTATAAAATCATTTTATCTATTAAAAAAACCGCATTAAAATCCGCTGAGAACAGTAACGTCAATATAAAATTTTAGTCATAGTTTATCCAAGATAGCCATGCCCACTTCGTTGAGCGTTAATAACTGAACTTGTTGTTTAATCATAGTATAATATCAGAATGACACTCCTGTATAGTGTAGCTTACTTATTGTAAAAGAATTTTTATGATAGGTTCAGCAAGATTAGCGGCTACAAACAAATAAACCCACAAACTCACAAAGTTACAAACTTTACCTCTTTATATATTAGTATAGATTTAAAATTAAAAATTTTAAATAACATTTCTTTTAAATTTGCTCCTTAACTACAGTGTTTCTACGTAAGTTATTCTTTATAAAAAGTTCTTAATGGTCAAAAACCTTAAAAGCAACCATCATATATTAAATTTGATCTGAGTCACCCAAAGGTTTGGCCAAAAATGTAATTTTTGGTTACGAGTAAGGTACCTGTATTTTTGCTTATATTAATATTTGGTATAAAGAAAATATGTGTAGAAGTGAAAATTACATCTAAATATGCAATTTTGTTTATTTACAAATATTTGTATGTATATTTTTTGTAATATTATAATTTTGAAAATTAAGATTTTTACATTAGTGCAATATATTTTATAATTATACACTTTCTAGAACAATTTAAAATATTCATATTTTTTAAAATTTAGTGACATTAAGTTATGACAAATGTACTAATGTTAAAGCTTATTTTTATTTATTTTAGCAGAAGAAAAAATCAAAAAAAAAAATTTTTTTTTAAATAAACAAAACTATATATTTAGAAGTAGTATTTAATTTTAAACATCTTTTCTGTATAACAATTTTTGATATTAGTAAAAATACAGATATTTTACTTTTAAACAAAAATAACATTTTTTGATAAACGTGACTGACACAAAGATCTGATTTACTATTTAACAAAGAATAACTTTTTTTTTTGTAAAAATAATAGTAAAAAGATTTACATATGACGCCAACTTACATAGACACACTGTACTTTAAAATTATTTATTTAAAAAATTTAAATTGCTTAAAAAACAAGCAACTATTTAAATTTTTGTTTATGCTTGAATACGAAGAAGGATTATAGAGATGTTATTATCCATTTGTAACAGATACCACAGTGACCCATATAAAACAAAGTTCTGAATGTTAAAATATTTTCGGTTTATCTGTTGGCGAATCGAGTCCCGCAGATGGTAAAAACAACAAAAACTTTTTGTGGCTCTGTCTTCTACTTTATCGTGAATAAAATATATTGACTGCTCGGTTTCGTCTGCCGCATCGTCGATTTTTTGCCCACAATTTGCAGTAGGAACAAAAAATACAAAAAAATACCTTCGGGATAACAAATTAGATTTTACTTCTTAATTTAACCGAAAAAATTGTCTGCAATTACATAAAGTTGTAATAAACAGGGCGGGAAACAATTGTTTTAGCTTTTGGAGCAATTTAAAAAATTAAGTCTTGTAGTTATTTATTATACAAGGGAAAAGTTCTGGATTTCAGTTTATAGGCTGTGTTGTCTCCCGACGAGAAGCGGAGGGAGACAATAAACCTAAAGCTAAAATCTAAAATTGTTTACGTGTATAATACACTACATTTTCTGTGACGGAAAAACAACGATTTGTTGTTGAAAACACATAATATTACATTATACAATGTGTCCTAGAATAGGTGTTACAAGAAGACAAATGGACCAAAAATGTTATAATTTTAATTTGAAATTATGGGGAAACTGTTTACATGGTCCAGGATAAAGAAATACAAAATTTTACTCGGATTGGTGTTATACAGGGCTAGTTATAACAAAAAATATGAAAAATGCACAGTAGTTAAATACTTTTATTTTTCAAAATGTAACAAAATTGTATAAGTGAATGTTGCAGAGAATTAAATTTTATGTCAAAATTTAAAGTTAAAGCGGTAAAGTAAAAAATATGTATGTAATATCAGTTTTTACTTTACGCAATACAACTTACATAATGAGTCTAAGAAACTAAATTAAAAATAAAATTAATAGTCTGAAATTTTTTTAACTTCGCTGCCTTAACCCAAGTATTTTAGAAAGTGTTACCTAGTGCGTAATATACGAGAATTGACAAACATATTTTTTTAACCTTACCTGTTTAACCTTAATTTTTAACATAAAATTTAATTCTTTACAATATTTACCTGTACAATTTTTTCATATTTTTAAAAATAAAGATACTATACTGTAACTTGCCTTGTATATTACCAATCGGAGTAAAATTTTGTATGTTAGTTTTGGATCATGCGACTAGTTTTCTCAAAGGGACGTTTAAAAATTCCAAAATTTTTGGTGTATTTGTCCACTTGTAACACCTATCCTGAGACACACTGTATTAAAGTCCGAAAATTATTTATGCAAAATTAAAAGTTTTAAACTGGTCGGCTGTTGTATTTATACTTTGCAAACCTTTAAAGGAATGATTAAATATTTGTCAATGATATTTTGTGATTTGACGGATTTAAATTAAAAATTAGGAACATTTGGGTAGTTCAGTAGTTATTTTGAATATCATAAAATTAAAAAGTGTCTGATTAAGATAAATGATATATACATAAGTTTATGTATAATAGGATTTTCTTATATTCAATACTGTCCTTTACTTGCGGTATGTATGCCGGAAGAAAAGTACCCCTTTTCTTTCCACCGAAAAAAGTAATTTTTAAAAAATTCATATTTTCGTACCTGTCAACAGAAAGAAAATGTTAAATTTTATAATTAATATATTTTATTAGAGGTAGTAAGTAAATAAATACGATATAATAGTAAAAATTGGCATGTCACTTAAGATTTTTTTTATTTTACTGTACAACATTTTTCACAGTCTTAAAAATTTGAGTGAAAATATCGCTTTTGAATTTTGTCTTATTTAGCAAAACTATAAGGAATATTCGATACCGATGTATCAAAAAGCTAAATACCTATAAAGATTATTGATATTTAATTTCCCATATTATTGATATTTGAAAATATTCGATATATCGTTGCCATCCCTACAGGTAATGCGGTTGATTACCTAATATTACAAAGTCATTCGATATAGAAGACGTTCTGGTGCCCCGAGGAAAATAGGAAACTCACTGCTAAATTGAAATTTTTTTCTGGAACTAGGCGCTGTGGGTGAAGATTCCTATAACCTGATGTTTTTCTGTTTGGCGTACTGCACGAGGTATTCTTCAATGGCGGAGAATGGAGGCGGGCGCTGCGGGTGACGTCAGTACTGAAAGAAACCAGTTATGCGCGATACCAGTAGCAACTCTTGGGATGCTGGCCGCAATTTAGGCACTTCGCTTATATAATCGGAAGGGAGAGAGTTGGTGATTCACTGGCCTGAAAGCAATAAACAAAGCAGTATCCAGTATCATTTTATTTATTTCTTTAAAAATAATCAATATAGCTTCTTTTTGCTTCACTGGCATTTTCTCCATATTTGTAATATAGCGTTACTATCTGTAGTTTTTCATTTAACGAATAATTCATTTTAAAAACTAGTATTAGAATCTACCTATTGTAAAAGTTTAAATGACTTTGAAGTATCAGGTAATCAACTGTATTAACTTTATTGTGTAAAAAAAAAACTGAAAATTACGTTAAAACAAATACAATTTAGTGAAAAATAAATTAAAATAAAACAGTCTAAAAACTGCCTTATGATGTCTAGGAAGATACAAAAATTAAATAAGTGTCTAAACATTTAAATAAAAAAAGCCTATTTTAAAAATATAAATAAAACTGACTAAAATTTAAAAAATAATAAATAAAAAGAAGGGAAATAAAGTCGGGTATTAACATTCTGCTAAATTACTTAAGGTTAATAAATAAATATACAAAAGTTTTTTATACTTTAATACCATATGTTATTACCCGACTTTATTTTTTTATTTTTTTATTCATTATTTTTAAATTTTTAATGAGTTTTATTTAACTTTTTAAAGTGGGTTTAATTGCATATTTTACTTCTTTTAGTATTTTATTATTACCATTTAATCGGTGACCATCCACTAAAAACAGTACTAGTACCTTTTTCTCTCACGTAAACTCTTTGTACAAAAAGGCAAACGGCAATGCTCCTAATAGGTATAAATTGGGTATAAACAGAAAGACCTACACACGCAATTACAAATTTTACAAAATGAACTATAAGGTAAATGACAGCGACATAACGAATAAAAATATTTTCACATTTAGCATAGAAGGTAACATAGACATAACAAACTACTAGAGGCAACTTTGTGTGATAAAAAAAAATCTTTTTTATTTTTTTAATAAATAATATTTTAAATGGAATTTTGATTATATTTTTCGGTACCATCATTTTTAAATCGGTCGAAAGAATTGTTATCGGATTCGCTATTTAAGGTAGGTAAACAAAATAAACTGCAAAGTGTCGCAGTGAGGGGTTTTAATAAATCCATTTACGCCTGTAACTGTCACGCCCTACAGATTCTAAACTTAGAACTAAAATCGCAAAATTTGCAATACAGCAATAAGCAAAAAACAAACCTGCATAAGACCCATATGAGAGGTAAAACATTACGCCCAATTTCGTTGAAATTTGTTTGATAGTTTTTGTAAAAGAATTTTGGGTTTTAGGTTTGTTGCACAATAAACAATTTTGCAAATTGTATGTCCAGAAGGTAGAGCTTGGACACTGATTTTTTTAAAATAAACCGCTAATTTTTACGTTTGGTGCCATCTGAACAGTTTAAAATACAAAAAAAACGAACAAAACGAATAAGGTCAGCGTGTGCGGTGCTGCAAGGGCCTTGGCACTGGTACTTATAATCTACTCTTCATATAACGTTTAATTGTACCAGCATTTACCATCTTGGTTAAAAAAATTGCATTTAAAGAAAAAATGGCAAGGGAGTTGAGAGGTGTTATTAATTAAAGGAATACTAAAAACAAAAAACTATGTAAATTAATTTAGTACATTCTAAATTTGAAAAGTCCAAGAAAAATGGCTTAGTGTCTTTATTATATAAAATAATTAAAGAATATTCTGAACATTTTAATTATTATGTTCATTATTTAAAAATACATTAGGTAAAGTATGCATTGTAAACCTGCTATTATTATAAATAAACGATTTCGCATACTAAATACTCAAAAAGTAGGACTTGGACATTTAATTTTTTGGATGTATTACTAATCTCAAGGTTTGGTACGATCCAAACATTTTAAATGACAAAATGCAAAATAAAACGGAGCATCTCAACAAGTACGGCACAACAGTCTATGGTAGCAAAATTTATAACCCATCAGTTGTTTTAGTAGCAAATACCATCCTGTCATGAAAATGTTATTGATCAAAAAGTATTTTGCTTTTAGAGAAAAAATAGGCATTAAAGGTCCTTTTACAAAAATAAAAAAATAAAAACTCCTTGCCGTTTGTATTTTTCTTGCACTGCAAAGTTGCATCTGCCAAACACTGTTCTATCTGGAAATGCAAATTTTTACACTAGCCAAAGGTTATTTCTTCAGAGCTAATTTGGATCACCAACTGCGCTTTTAAACTATTTGTTCCTCATCAGTACAGTGTTGGCGATAACAAAAACTCCGACAAATCTCTTAAGAAGTTGTCATGTAAAATTAGTTGCTTTCCTTTTGTAACTGGTTGGTAGGTGGTAGAGGAGCTTTCCTCACCTTCTCTTTCCAGGCTACGAACTTATTTCGTCTTTTCGCCCACATAGTGGCGTATGTGCTTACGTCCGCAACGATCTGGCTTGTGCTCGAGTTTCCAATCTTGAATCGGGTAGGCCCGATATCCTTTGGCTTAAACTTTCCCTTAGGTCTTCAACTAAATTTATCTGCTGTTTGTACCGGTCCCCATCTAATAATTTCTATGTCGAATTCTTTGACTTTCTTTTAACAAAGATCGATAGCATGATTTCTCAGTTTCCATCGGCTGAAATAATCGTGCTTGGCGACTTTAATGTCCATAATAAGGATTGGTTGGGCTCTTCAAAAACTGACCCCCAAGGCAGAGCAGCCGAAATCTTCGCAGTCAGTAACTCTCTTGCCAACCTTATTATGGAACCCACCTACTTTCCTAGAGTCCCAAATCATAGTTCAAAGCCCCTTGATCTCTTTCTTACTACTAACCCCGAACTCTATCAAACATCTGTCACAGCTCCCCTAGGTCGCTCAGATCATGGCTTAGTTACTATATATTACCCTGCACATCCCGAGGTGAATGAATGCATGCCACCACGCACCGTATGGCACTACAACTCAGCCGACTGGGATGGCCTAAGGGACTTCTTCGCCACTTACCTCTGGAATTCCATCTGCTTTTCTTCTGGTGATTCTTCTGAAATTTGCAATCAACTAACGAAATCAATTCAATTGGGCATTGAAACATATATTCCACACACCATCAAGAACCCCAAACAATCCAATAACAAACCATGGTTTTTCAAATCTTGTGATAAACCTAGAATCTTAAAAGTTCATGCTCACAAAAAGTTTCTACAGGATCCTAGTTCAGAAAACCGACAGGCCAGCATTGAAGCAAGAAACTACTACAATCAAACAATTTCTGAATCCAAAGACTTCTTCGACAATCGTATTAAAAACAAAGTTCTTTCTTGCTCAAATGGCAGCAAATCTTTCTGGTCCTTTGCGAAAAACATAGGTAGGAATTTTTGTACCAGTTCTTTTCCGCCACTAGCTTTGGAAGATGGCAGAATTATTTGCTAAACAATTTGCTGCCAATTCAACCCTTGACCCTCCCATAAATCATCCAATTCCAGCGGTTACCCCAGTTCCTCATAAAATGCCCGATATTATTTTTAAGGTAAAACATATAAAGCGTATCCTTTCTTCCCTTAACACCAAGGAATCGTGTGGGCTGGATGGCATACCAGCAATCGTTTTTAAAAAATGTGCTCCAAAACTTGCACCAATCTTAACTCGGCTCTTTCGAATTTCTTACAACACAGGTATCTTTCCGGAAAGCTGGAAAGCTGGAAAGCTGCACGTGTTCAACCTATTCCACCCCAAGAAAGGATCTAAATCTCTTCCATCTAACTATAGACCAATTTCAATTCTCTCAGTTCTTTGCAAAGTAATGGAAAAACTAATTAATTCACAAATTCTTAAGTACTTAGAAAAGCACAAAATTTTGCATGACAGGCAGTATGGATTTCGCCACAAAAGATCTATAGCAGATCTTCTTTCCTTCGTATCACACTGCTGGAATAAGTCTCTTGAGTTTCTAGGTGAGTCCCAGATCGTTGCTCTTGATATATCCAAAGCTTTTGACCAGGTCTGGCATGCCGCACTTCTTAATAAACTTCCCTCCTATGGTCTTTCAACTAAACTCTGTACTTGGCTCTTTAGTTATCTATCTGATCGTCGTATATCAGTTATTGTGGACGGCCATTCTTCAAGCTTTCACCAAGTAAATGCTGGAGTCCCTCAGGGCTCAGTTCTGGCACCAACATTGTTTCTTCTTCACATCAACGACCTTCTCTCGTCCACAACTAATTCCATTCATAGTTTCGCCGACGATAGTACCCTTCACTCTAATTTTCAGGTTCCTAAACCAATTACTAAACCTGACTTGGAAAACAAACGCAGAGCGATGCAGATATCTCTTTCGCAGGATCTTAATTTAATATTGGATTGGGGCGCTAAAAATCTCATCCATTTTAATGCATCCAAAACACAATCATGTTCCTTGTCGCGAAAAGAGTCATCAAATACTCATCCTCTACTTATGAGCGGCCAAGTTTTACAGAGCAAAGACACCTTTAATCTTGTGGGCGTCACATTTGAAAGTAACCTTAACTGGCATAAACACATTGTACCTATAGCCACGGCAGCTTCAAAAAGTTTGGATTTCTCTTTCGAGCCAAAAGTATTTTTCCCCTTCAAATTTATAAACTTTATATGTGTCCCAAATCCGACCTCCCTTGGAATATTGTTCTCATATCTGGGGCATGGCGTCCCCCACAACCCTAAGCATTCTTGATTCTATTCAAAGAAGAGCTATTCGTCTCATTAATGATCCTTTACTTACAGAAAGGCTTTCCTCTCTTGCACATCGTCGGGCTGTGGGGGATTTATCGCTTTTTTATAGGTACTTCCATGGCTTCTGCTCTGAAGAATTGTCCAGTATAGTTCCTCCACTTACGGTTCCCAACAGAGAAACTCGTGGTTCCGCGCGTATGCATCCCTATACGGTCCAACTGGACAGGCCCCGAATTTCCCACTTTGTTCGTTCTGTTATCCCTAGAGTTTCTAGGTTGTGGAACCTGCTGCCCGCGGAGGTCTTTCCTTCCCCCAAATCTTCAAGTATTTAAGTCCCGTGTCAACAAACTCCCTCTTACCTCGCTTAAGACACCCACGGTACGTTAGTATTTAGGCTTTTAGCCTTCGTGGTTTGTCCAGAGATTTAAAAAAACTTAGCTTAGCAAAGCAAAAATCTTAGCTGAGGTAACAAGTAGAAAAAGTGTAAAATAAACAATTTTATAAAATAATTCTATACTTAAGCAAATTCTCAACATCTCTTATAACAATAGAAATTACAAAAAAATAGTAAATAGAGAATTATTGCAAGCTGCCTTATTAATCTTGGAAATTATTAATACCGGCCTTATTTAAATGGTGCTTGTGCCCATAATTAATTTATTTTTTATTGCAAATCATGTTGACAGTACCATAAAGCTAAAAAAAAAAAAATAGTAGTGTTTTCTTTATAGTTTTGTGTTTTAGGGTTTTTCTATAACACAATTACAGAAATGCATTTAAAAAGTAAGGTTTTAGGTATGTTTACTTCCAAAATTTGTGATCGGCACGCGCTCGCTTAGACGAACAGTTCCGGTTAGTTTAAAGTTAAAGTTAAAATAAGGCACGACCTAAATCCGACATAAATAAAGCCGCGCACTATGCTTATTAAGGGATTCTATCTAATAATAACGCCCATATGATTAGTGCCTGGCCTTATTTCATTGTGCAATAATTCACTAATACTAAGTCTAAAAACAACCTTTAAAATATTTCAAACCTCGAAATGGACAGGAATACGTCTGACGTACATGACCTTTTATAACGTAGCAAAAACCTTCTTTTAAGTAAGATATCCGCATACTTAGCCGCGGCAAGGGAAGCGGAGCTAAGTTCCTATTTTAAAAAGGAACCATCATCTAAGCAGCCGACTTATAATTAGCTAAGATTTGATGTAAAAGGAAAGGAACTATCAACGTAGTAGCTTATTAAGCCAGTTGTCCATGAGAGCGGTTTTCCGCTCGCGGATGATAATTCAGCGTTGTGATTGGTTAGTGCAAATTTAAAATGCTTTTCCGCCAATCACAACGCTGAATTATCATCCGCGAACGGAAAACCGTTCTCATGGACAGCTGGCTTTAGGATCACTAACCGCAGACAAGCTTAGGTGATACTTTTATTTGAAATTGCTACTTGTAAAAGTGTTTTCTTGAACGTACTGATAAGAATCGAATAGTTCGAAACCGGTCTGAAGATCTTAATTAGCTCTAGGGGAAAGAGGACGTTTTAGTAACTAGAGAAGGATATTTAAGAACAAGGATTGTGTAAGTTAGTGCAGTATACATACAACAATTCATAGGTTAATCAAAGCTTGAAATTTTATGAAACTTAAATATACCTTAAGTTTATTATAATAAAAATACAACTAGTGAAGTAAAAAGACAAGCCTGTTGTATTTGATTAAAAAAAAATATCAGCTTTCATTTTCACAATAAATATTGACCCGCTTAGAATTTGGGATTTATTTTTCAGCCACACCCTTTAAAAATCAGTCGACAGGATTGTTATCGGATCCGCAATTTACAGTAGGCAAACGAAATCAACCACAAAGTGTCATAGTGCGAGGTTTAAATAAATCCATTTACGCCAGTGACTGTTTTGCCCTACAAATCCTAAACTAAGAGTCACGGCGCGCCCACTCTCGTTGGCGGTATGAGCGTCGGCTCCCTCCGCGCTTGGAAGGCGGCAGTGTGTCAGGTGACGGGAAAACGGGTAGACGTCGCGTCAAACAGCGTCGAGCGCAAGTACTTTTTTGAACGCAGCGTCGGAGGCGCCTGCCTCCATAGGCGGACGACTCGTCATACATTATGCATCAGGACATCGGCGGACAACTTGCGGAGAAACGTGCGGATATGCATATGGTGGTGCAACCACTCTGCTTTGCCCGCTGAATTGGAAATTTAATGTGAAATTGCCGACACGAAATTGTAGTTTGTGACCTTCTGAGTAGCGGCTGTAAAAGGTTACTTACGTGACTTGTGATGCAAAGTGTGCACGAAATTAAATACTTAACTTTTACTAACATATCAGCTACGCAATAATTGTAGTTAAACTTTTAGAGGCTTAAGAAGTTAAATCTAAAAGGTAAAACTAAATTAAAAGTGTCTTAAGTGATGAAAATATGTGTACCAATATGATTTACTGCGAGAGTTTAAAATTATATTTGGTATATTACAAACGGCAAAAGCTAAAAAGTTTTACAGCAAGCATTTACTGTTAAGAAATAAAATTTAATTTATATACGATAAAGCAAGAATATTTTTGCTTAAAATTCTTAGAAATAGTGAAAACAGTGAGGTTTTTAAAAGCCCTTTCCTTCACAAGGATAGGTGTTACAAGAGGACAAATGAACCAAAAGATTTTAAATTTTAATTCAGCATTTTGTAAAAACTGATTGCATGGTCTAAAACTAAGAAATACCAAATTTTACTTCAAATACAGGGCGAGTTATAAATAAAAATATGAAAAATGTCAAAGAGTAACGAACTTTTGTACTTTTAAATATAACAAAATTGTATCTGCAAATGTCCTGGGGACTGGAAAGTTAAAGCTTTAATTATTAAAAATTTTTTGACATAAAATTTAATTTTCTATACCATTTGCTTATAAAATTATGTTCTATTTATAAAAGAATTGTAATTTACTCTTGGGCACTTTTCATATTTTTAGGTATAACTCGCCATGTATATTATCAATCGGGGTTAAATAATGTATTTCTTAGTTTCAGATCATGGGACCAGTTTTCCCAAAATGCCAATATAAAATTCACAAATGTCCTCTTGTAACACCTATCTTGGGACACACTGTATATGGACAACATATTCAGATCGGGTAAAATTTGGGTCAAAGGGTCTTACTAAAACTGCATTTTGCCATAGGCAACAATAGGAATTTTGTTTCAGCACATCATTTTAAGGGCCATACGATTTTTTACCTAATAAAGTTTAAAAAAATCGGCTTGTAACTCTGAAATGGCAAAACCAACCACCAAATCGATGCCAAATAAGAATTAAAAGGCAATACGAGGTGCTTTTATAACCAAAAAAGTTAATAGTGCCGACTTGGCACTAAGCGACGTAGTCCTAAAAAAACTAATTGTTTCAAAAACTAGATTTATGAAAAATGTTTTATTAAAATTTTACCTAAATATCTAGCATCCTTTGGAAAATGAACAAGATCCCGCACATTATCAAATAATATACAAAATGAAAAAAATAACTATAATTTTTTTATAACTTATTCTTATAAATTTAAAAAATATATATATTATTCAATTTTTGCAATATAAGGGTATAAATAGCAAAATTTGTTACGTTTTTTGCAAAATATCAAATAACCATAAAATCCTTTGATTTTATTTGATCCAAAGCCTTTGTGCTATCTTAAACTTCCACGCCATTTTTTTTTTAACATTGCATTGGTTTGATTGTTCTTGCATAATAAGTTTACGATTCAGTTTTGTTTAGAAAAATAGACAACGTTACAAATTAAATATAGTTCAATACATAATCCTTGGATAATAAACACTTTTAGCCAAATTAAAAGGTTCCTAGGTAAGTTAAAAGATGATTACAAGCCAGAATTCGTGTAAACTCGGCCTGTTAGTATTCTCCAAGCGTTAGATTGTCTCCTTTGCTTATGATATTAAAAAAGATAGGATATGTGGTGCCCAGCAATTACCTAATTTAAAATAAGTAAATATAAAAATACTTTCCATAAGGCATGCGCAAGAACTTACATTTACTATTGTTTGTTTACTTTGACACGTTGTATGTTGGCAGTCCATCGACTGATTGACAATTTTGATATATCAAGTACATAACACTTTATTTTTGCAAAATATGTTATTAAAATCTTGTGAAGACAAATTATACGAACAGGGCTCTTAACTGTAAGAATTTAAATTTTTAAAAAGTAATTTTTAAGCCTTAAAGTTTTAAAATTAGTAACAGTTCCTGGGCAAGTAATGAAATAACTTCATGATAATAACTCTTTTAAAACCTTTTTATGTGGGTTTCTTTTGACAAGTGTACCACGTCAATGTCAAATGTTTCGGGAGTCGGACTGGACAAACGCGTCACTTTTTTATCGTACAAGTTTACCACAGTGTTTTACATGCAATTTTTAAACATTGTGATAAAAATCGCGCCCAATGGCGATACCTTTGTTTAAATGATATACCTAAATCAGTTTTTATCCATCTATTATACATCGGTAAACAGATGTGTGAGGGTCACCTGCTATTGGGATCTTAGAATAATATGTTACATTTAAATATAATCAATAATGACATTTTATTTTTTAAGATTATCTAACGAAACTACTTGATATAAATTATATTTATCATTAAACCCGCCCAATCCGATACCCAAAACATGTCATGGGACCCTATTGTTTCATGACTGTAACACTTACGATTTTTGGCACAATGCCTAAAAATTGCATTTTAAACATTGTGGTAAACTTGCTTGGCAAAAAGTAACGCGTTTGCCCAGTCCGACACCAGAAAATTCGATATTGACAAGCTGGGTTAAAGCGCCGCATTCATATATTGAGGTATTCGTGGTCAAAAAGTACCCCCTAAAAAATTTTAAAAGTGTTATTATCATGAAGTCAATTTCATTACTGGCCCAGGGACTATAAAGAACAGTTTAGATATGGTAGTATTATGTATTGGTTTTAAAATAATTTTAAAAATTAATAATTTTTTAAACAAAATTGCACTTACAAATATTGTTCTTATTTCTGAAAATGTAGTTTTAGGTAAGCTTTATTTGTTAGTTTGTTTGTAGGGTCTTATTTTTGAAAATACTGAACCGATCATGAAAATTCTGTAAAAATAAGAAAGTCACACTATTTAGGAGTGCTATGGGCTATATTTTATTAAAATTGAACAGAAAGTTTAAAGAAAAATATAATTAACGCCCAGCGAAGTGGGCACGAGTCGGCTAGTTTAATATAAGAGGCTTGTAAAGGAATAAGTTTAACTAAATACAGTAGTAAAATAAACATATTTAGTTTATTATTTTATGTTTTTGTTAGGTTTTGTCTGGTCAAATAAAAATTTATAGAAAAATTTTTTAGGTTCTAAAGTCGTTATGTTAAACATAACTTTTTTATTTTTCAGTTTATTGTTGCGTTGCCACAATTGTAATGCATTATGAAAAATTTCAAATAACAAGTAATTCTTGGTGATTGTTGTACATAATAAATATTTTTTAACTGTTTCCATCAAAAAGATGTCTTTCACCTTCTACCTCTAAGTAAAAATATTTATACTTGGTCTTATTTAATCTACTTTTGCTTCTTCCATAAAAATAAAAAATGATAAATATATTCTGATTCTAAGCATTTTCTAAGCATCAGTAGGCATTTAATGTAAAAGATTTTTAATTATTTTTACCCGTGGCATTTCAACCGAATGTATAGTAAATGATTTTTAAAAAATATACCAGCTGACACAGAATGTTGTTACCTTTTCATATTTTTTACTTTTTAAAAAAGACTAATAAAAAAATTTACAGTATTATTATCACATAAATTGACATTTTTTGACATTGTCACAACCTTAAAATCACTTTCAATTTAACCGGAAGTACCATCAACTTTCTTATTTTAAATACAAGTAATTTTTTTTTATATTTGTATTGTCTATAAAATTTCCCTTTCAATAATATATTATTTAATAAATTTTGAATTTATTATATAATATAGGTATAATAGATTTTTTTAAATGGCGGTCAAACAAGACTAAAAAAAAAAACAATTGCAACCATTATTCCTGTTTTGAATATATTTTTTGCTAGGTAGGCTGTAAAAATAAAAAAATGACCTTTTTACTTTTACAGGTAGTGGCATATCCTATTTCCTTTAATAACTTACATAGATTTTTTAATTTCAGTTTTATATACAGGGTGGCGCATCGAAAACGAAACAGACGCATTTACTGGCAGCTCAGTTTTTTTGAAAAACGCTCAGACTCGTCGATTTTGTTTTGAGGGGGACACAAGTTTGGCAAAAATCACGTTAGCATGTGCAGCCCCTGGGCGGGGGTGACACCAACCCTAAAATCTTAAATGAGAAGGCGGATCGAGTGATACATCATTTTAAAGCTCCTGACGAGTACTTTATGACCCTAAAATATGAAGTCAATATCTTCACCTATTACAAAATGGCGGTACTTTAAAAATTACCTAAATACTTGATTTGGATGGCCATATTTCCGAAACTAATAAAGTTAGATGTACCTAATGTGGTGTTTTCTTAAAGCTCTTTTAAAGGTCTTTTTAATGGTGATACTGGTAGTAATATACAGGGTAGAAGAAAAAGTACATATTTTTTTATTTAAGAACCCTGTATATTATTTTACCATTAAAAAGATCTTTAAATGAGCTTTAAGAAAATACCACATTAAGTACATCTAACTTTATTAGTTTCGGAAATATGACCATCCAAATCAAGTATTTAGGTAATTTTTAAAGTACCGCCATTTTGTAATAGGTGAAGATATTGACTTCATATTCTAGGGTTATAAAGTACTCGTCAGGAGCTTTAAAATGATGTATCACTCGATCCGCCTTCTCATTTAAGATTTTAGGGTTGGTGTCACCCCCGCCCAGAGGGCTGCACGTGCTAACGTGATTTTTGCCAAACTTGTGTCCCCCTCGAAAACAAAATCGACGGGTCTGAGCGTTTTTCAAAAAAAAACTGAGCTGCCAGTTAATGCATCTGTTTCGTTTTCGATGCGCCACCCTGTATAATTACTGGGAAAAAATTCAAAATTTGACAAACACTTTAAATGGAAACACCCCTATTTTATTTTATTTTATTTTTAAATTTTAAAGTCTCTTTCTTATGACATATCACAACATATTCTTTATTTTCATCCGAATTATGGAATTCTTTTTATAAATAATCTATGGCCGCCATCTTAAAAAAATATATATAAATTTAAGCACCTACTTTTTTTTAACATTTATATTTTGTGTAAAATGTCTTTTTAATAATATATGATACAAGATGTTTATTTTTAGAATGGCGGCCAGAGAAGATTTTTAAAGAAAATTAAGTGCTGCAAATATTTCTGTTTTAATTTGGCCAAGTAGGCTTAAAAATAATAGATTGACCTATTTTACTTTTAAAGGTTATGACATATTTCACCTTTTTTTTAAATAACTTAGATTTTGTAATTTTAGTTTTTAATGTAATGAGAGAATATTCAAAACTTGACAAATATTTTAAATGGAAACAGCCCCATTTTATTTGATCTTTAAATTCTACACTTAAATCTTTTGTAATGACGTATCACAACATATTGTTTATTTTCAAGATGGCGGCCTTAAATCATTTAATAAATAATTCCGTTCTTCGGATGTCGTTAATAGATGATCTATGTCCGCCATCTTGAAAATAAATAATTTGTTATGAGACGTCATTGGAAAGAGATTTTAGTGTAGAATTTAAAAATATAGGGGTATTTCCATTTAAAATGTTTGTCAAATTTTTAGTTTTCTCTCATTAATTATAATAACGAGACTACAAAATCTTAAGAAATTTATTCGAAAAATTAAATATTTTACTACCTATAAATGTAAAATAGGTAATTCTTTACTTTTACAACCTACTTAGCAAAAAATATATATTCAAAACAGAATTAATGATGGCACTTGATTTTCTTCAAAATCTTTTTCGGGGCAAACACCCCTGTGATATACCATTGAATAGGGAATTTTATACAAAATACAATTATGAAAAAAAGTAAGGATTTGTTTTTAAAATTAGAAAGTTTCTGGTACTTTTGGTTAAACCAAAAGTGATTTTAAGGTCATATTAATGACAAAAATGGTAAATTAGGCTAAAATAAAACTGTTAAATTTGTATAAGTCTTTTTTAAAAACTACAAAAATATTGGGGGTAACAACATTCTATGTCACTCGGTAATAGTATGTCATTGCTGTTTTTTAAATAAAACTTATTTTTAAAATCTCCATTTCTTGACCTTTTGACTTTTTTTTATCAATGCCCCATTTTAGCTAAAAACATTAAAATCGTTTTCAGGCATTTGTAGTTTAGCAAAACTATTTTGCACCAATATGCTGGTGCCCTCTTTAGTTTATTTCTACGCAAAAACGGTGCATGGAGGAAAAAACGTCATAAGGTCAAATGTGTAGCAAAATAAATAGAGATTGAGAAAAATGTTTTTATTTTTGGAAAAAGCAATGGCGTACCATATACAGTGTGTCTACGTAAGTTGGCGTGATATGGGAAACTTTTTTATTAATAATTTTACAAAAAAAGTTATGGTTTAAAAAAGTTTTGCATAACTTAAAACCTAAAATATAATTATCAGAAATCCAGTTGTGTCTTCTACGAGGTTTGCAATGCAATTTTGTTTATCTAAAAAAATCTTTTTCGGCTAAAATCGACCAAAATTTAGGTTTGTGCATTAGTGCATTCTATAATATTTTAATTTTAATAACATTTAATTTGATAGCTGTTAAATGTATTGCACTACTGTATAAACTTAAATTTTCCCCTGTTATCACAATTTTTTTTTTTTGTAATTAAACAGAATTACGTATTTTAAAAAAATAAGCATATTTTTTTATTAACGATTTTTGATATTAGCAAAAATACAGGTACTTAACTTTTAAGTAAAAATTCCATTTTTGATCATACCTCGTATATGAGTAAGGAAATGTATTATCCGATGATTGCTTTTTAGGTTTTGAAGAACTTTTAATAAATAAGAACTTTTTTCGTAAATGAATAATAAAAAAGTTTTCCATATGTCGTTAACTTACGTAGACATTGTTTATCTTTTAATTGTATTAATTTTATGTTCGTATGAGCTTTCTCGTATTAAAATTTATTTATCCATATGAGTCGGATAAAGGCAAAATTTAGGTGTTTTTCAATGTTTAGAATTAAAATTTAGGCGTGAGAACAGAAGCCCAAAAAAATATTTTATTTTTTGGTAACCGGTGTAATCAATATAAAAATAATAGATTATTATAAGCTCTTTTAAATTTACCCTTAAAGAAGCTATTTTCTAATTCAAAGCCTTCAAATTTTTATAAAAATGGAATAAAGATAGTAAATTTATGCGTCCGCTTTCTAATCCGTCGCGTTTACAAACTTGCATGCCAAACAATAATTTCAAAACTATCTATGTGTATAAAAAGGGAAGCTTGTGGCAATTTTGATAAATGATTAGTTTGTCTATTCCAATAAAAGTTATGCTGGTTTATATTTGCCTCATTTTAAAAATAATCTTTGTAATAAACTTGCTTGATAGATTGTTATTTAATAGCAGTGTCTTGAATTAATAAAAACGGTTTACAAGATTTTCTTATTAAAATAGGAAATAGAAGGGTTTGCAAATTTCTTGTAATAAAAAGTAGTTTTTGTAGATGTTTTCCCATATTATTTAAATTTGGCAATGTTATTAATGACATTAAAAGGGTAATTTATTACTTATCTAATTACATTTATTAAGTCCAGTGGCTTAAAAACGGTACCTGAACAAATATTTTAAACAAAAAGTCGGCACCCCACTAACTGTAAAACCGCTTGTTGCATTTTTCCTTTTTTTTATTAAGCTGATAAAAATATAGCTTTTGTATTTTCTTACTTTCTTTTATACTATTTTGTTTAGTTTTAAAGAAAAAACAAAATTGACCCAACTGAATATTTCTAGCCGATAAAAGTAACATTGCAGAAACCTGTTTTTTTAAAAATAAGATTTTATAATTTTTACTAAAAGTTTTGTAACAACAGCAAATTTTAAATTAAATTACATCTGTATTCAGTCTAATATTTAAAAAAAACAGGTGTATTTAAAATGCTAATTTTTCTTACGAAGTTTAAGAACAAAAAGTTTTCGGGCTCATATTTATATAAACTTTTTTTTATTTTGATAAAAAGATTTTACATGGCGGTTTTTACCACTATTTAACCCCGCACCCTGTGCGTGTAGTAAATAAAAATAATGTGTATCATTTAATCCACTGTGATGAATGCATCTATAAAAATAGCAAAAAGCTAAAATAATAATTTAATTTCTTGGTCATGGTTAAAAAAAAATCTTTATAAAAGTTGTAACAAAATGCTTATACACAGAACCTAATTTAATTTTTGGTACCAATATTTGGCTTTAGTAAAACTAATCATACCATATTTAACACACCGTTTTTATTATCGTCAAAGATACCACGTCTTTAACAAATAAATAAAATAAACAATTGGAAAATCTTTTAAAATATGTAATTTGTTCTTCTATTTGATTTTTTGGGAGTTCTTTTTATGATGGTAACTATATTAAAACAAAAAATAAAAAATAGGTTTAATAATATTTGGGCTTGCAACAAATGCTAATAGACCCAGCTGTAGAAAATTGCTGTAAGCACTTTTAATATACAAAAATGTCTTTTGAAAGAACGTATACGTACGTCCAATTACTTTACAATAAGCGTTAGAAGGTAAATCTATAATAAAAAATAGGAAAAAGACTATTGAAATATATTTTTTAAATTTTTTACACTAAACAGTTTTTAAAGTTAAGGAAAAACATCGTTTTTTTAATAATAACTCCTATATTTATTTAAATATTTTTAAGAATTTCAGAAAATTTTTAATAATTAAGAAAAACTATTGGTACACCACTGCATTTTCCGATAGGCTTTTTATTTCTGTTTAGCCTTTAATAAAGATTATCTTTTATTTTTTTTAAGTAAACTTCGGTATGCTCATATGACTAATACCTATAAAATAGTCACTGTATTACCGCAGATTATTATCTATTTTTTTACATGTATATTAAAAATTTTGGAATTTACTACTTTGGAAGTACTACTTAAAATTTGTTGTAAGAGATTCTGGACACCTTTTTTATTATTCTGTCGCCTTTAAAATTTCTTGGATAAAATTTAATTAAGCAATAAATTTACGATTTAATAAAAATTAGTTTTAGACAATACGTATTTCCTTTCATCATAAAAATATTTAGTTACATGTATTCCGATCAATTTAGACATTTGAAGCTACTTAAATTTCTAACAAGCTAAAAATAAATAAATTTTTTAAAACATAACAAAAAACAAAATTTTAAAAATCTTTTTTCCGACCGGTAGAAAAAATTGACTCAAGGTAAAAAGTAAAAAAAAATTGTTTTTTGCGAATGTCTTCAAAACGGTAAATTATATCGCAAAATTACCTTCAATAAAAATTTTAGAACATTAAATTATATACAAAAAAGAATAAATATCAAAGCTCCACAAAAAACAAAAGTTGGTTGTAACCATGGTATCTTTAGGTTTTTGGGGTCGCTGAATCCAAATCCGGTGTCGGTTTGTCCCCATGCGAAAAGTGATCTCGTAGGCACCCGGTATATATTTTAAATTTAACTTTAAATATAATTGACATTTTTAATATTCTAAGAAATAATTACTACAATTGTTTGGTATATTTAAGATGTTTTTTACGGGTTTTAAAATAAATTATTTCAAAAAAAGGTATTATCAAACATAAATAGAGCTATGAAACGTGGCTAGAAATGTTTATTAAAACATATTTTTTAACAAAAATATTTTGGGCCGCACCCGTAATATATATAAAAAGAGAAATTTATGTTTTTTCTTTTTACTTAAAGTAAGCAAAAATTTGTATGCATTTTTTTTTTTTAACGCATCTAAAGATGTTTAAACATTAAAGTTTTGTTACTAAATGGGGCAAAAATTTGATTATTTCAGTGGTAATGCGAAATGTCAAACATTGACAATAATTTTTGTTTTACTTCTATGCTTTAACTTTAAATTTTAAAATAAAATTTAATTCTCTACAACATTGACATTTGTAATTTGTATTTCTTTGATTTTGGACCATGCGAGCATGGTTTCCAAAATTTCGTTCTTAAATTCAAAAACTTTTGGTCCATTTGTCTTCTTGTTTTACACCCATCCTGGGAGACACTGTATTTGTCACTTTACTTAAACTATTACCATTTGAAACATTACCATGACAAACTTGGGTAAACAATTAAATTACATTTCTATATCAGTCACCAAACTAAATAGCTGCACTACCACATGCATATCTTTGGACATGTCTCTGCAAGTTTGTTTAAAGTTAGTCATATGAAATTCTAAATTATTATAACTTTAAATCACTTAGTCTAATAACTTTTAGAAAAAGTAATTATTTTTGATGTTAACGTAACAAATTTTGCATATGGGAAACAGAAATTTCCATATCATAAAAAATATTATAATATCTTATATAAAGCACGCCTTACAATAATGTCATACCGTCATCCAAGGATTCTCGCCCCCTTCTAGAAGCCTTTCTTTTACCAGAATTTTAATTGGCAATACCATGCAAATAATGGGAAATTCCATATTAAAACACTACATTTGTCTATCTCTTATAATAATGAAAATATGGATTTCTTAAAAATTTCTATTTAATGGTGTTGCAATATACAGGGTGTCATATTTAAAAATGCCAGTTTACTATTAAATTTCTGAGGATGGATATATTTCCGAAACTATTAAATGAATATATTACATATGGATCTTTTTTAAAGCTCTATGATAGATCTTTCGAATGGTGATATATTTTACAGGGTGTTCTAATAAAAAGTACATTTTTTGTAATTTATCGAAAACCCGATGTTTAATTGTTTTTCTTGTTGGCAGCATGTTAATTAGTGAAAAAATACTACAACTTTGCTAGTTAGTCGACTTCGTATCTCTAATATTTAAGAAGTTGACAATAGTACCGACTTAAGTTTAATCACCCTGTAATAAAATGAACAAAAATTAGGTAACTTTAAAATATAAATGTTTTAACCGGAAGTTTATTAAGTGATAATTTAATTTTGTAGATGAATATGTTATCTGTCATTTGTGTTTCTTGTCGTGATTTGGCACCGGCATTTGGTCTGAAATAAGCTAAGCATACGAAAACATTAAATCAACTCCAAGAACTGCCTAAGATCTTAAAGAGTTTTTATTGTAGAAGTGGAATATAGATTAGTATGTGATCCTTTATTTAATTGACTGTGTGTATTGACGACTTTACGCAGTCAATAATGCAAAAAAAGGATAGACGGATTAATTATTAAGCTTTTCCATATTTTTTTTCTTAGAATCGGTAATATAATACCCTTATTTTAAGGATTAGTTTGTTGCTTTTGCAGAATTAATCGTAATTAAATTCATAACTTTTTATTAACCATAGAACGTAACTGTTGTAACAACTTCGCCAATACTTTGTATGTCAACATCTTCTAGTGGACAGCAGAACCATCTAAAAGAATACTTACTTCTTAAATTTTTTTATTGACCTTTTATAGTTACGTAGAAAAGTCTAGAATTGCACAGAAATGTCTTGTAAATTCTTTATTTACAGGATTTATAAAAAGTTCTTAATAGATGATTTAAGCGTATTTAAAAACCTTTGAAAGTAATGAGAGAACTTAGAAAAACTAAGATAAATTATTCAAATAAACTACCAAATTAAATTAGATAATCCTAAATTTTTACAATTTTGTTAACCAAATACATAGTTTTCAAGTCTAAAATATTATTTATTTATTTCTGTTGATCTACAGTGTGTCTGCGTAAGTTGGCATTATCATAAAAGAGTTTCCCATATGACGCTAACTTAACTATAACTAACACATTTTCAAAGTAAATAATAATCCCTATTGGGTTATATCTGTCAAAATCCAGGATTGCTTTTTTTATTTAAATAATTTTAATCTTTTTTAGTATTTCGTGTAATATATTAACAATGCAAATTAAACAAAAAAATATTTTTTTAAAATTTGACTGAGTTATACTATGATTTTTTTTTCGTATTTTTCTTTCCACTTTTAAAGAAAATTACATTAGGTATTTAAAAGTGTAAAAAAGTCTTTGTTAAAAATCTTAGCATGCTAGGTTTGTTACAGTAAATCTTTTAAAGAGACAACCTTTTAAAGCTTTTTAACAAAACATAAAAGCAATGTAAGAAAAAGGACAAAAGTTTTATCTTAAAAAGTGTTAATTGTAAAAGGTACAACCCTTTATGTTCCGTATTATACGGCGTTCTTTAAATTTGTTTGCCCTCAAGCGGGGGCTTCAAAATAAACTTATAAACAGAAAAAATTCCACAAAAAGAACAACAAACTTTGTTCGTGCTAATGTAAATTTAACAGAATTGGCCTAAAGTTAGTGTAAAATGTAAATATACTAAAAAAACAGTTTTAATTTAAAATTTTAAAACTCGATCCTTACTTGTTGTTTTTTTAAATGTTTTAAATTATATAGGCACAAATTTCGTCATGAAACATTTATTTATTTATGCCGGGTGTTTTTAACACAAGTTTTTTATTTTTAAAATAAAAAATATGAAATTTGGTAAATAATTATTTGACATAAATGTGGATAAATTAATCTATTTCCATTTTTTTCTATAACCGATTTAACAGAAAATGACTGTTACTTTCAAATTTTAAATGGCACCACCAGTATATTTTATTTTATTTCGATAACATATGACATTTCTAATACAATTACACCTTATAGTCATTTTATGACATTTTAGCTATTAAATATGTATCTTTAAAATTCAAATTTAGAGTGCGATAATATAGCAAAATGGTTTTATTTTAAGTCAAGTAGCCATAAAAAATGAAATTAATCGTCTTTTATTCTTCACGACTTTTCAGGACGGAGTAAATGTTTGCAAAAACCTATTTATGGTCATACATTTTTTTCTAATTAAACAAGGGTGGCTCGTTGGCATATTCTAAAAGGGGCATTACATAATTTAAATTAATTTGTCACCTAGACTTGATAGAGCACACAGCACCACAAAATAAAAATGAAAGTTTTTACACAAGACTTCGACATATGTATTCCCATGTATTTCTAGACGCTGAATCCAAATTCGAGCTCAGAAATGGCTCTACACGTTTGAAATTGGCCTCTATACTCCCTAAAATACAGTTTTCGGGATAAAGCGGGGTCGAGGGTGTATTCTGATGCCAAAGCCGATTTTGTGCTCGACCGGTCTACGGCTAACTGAAATTTCCTATTTGGGACCGCGAAAATGACCCCTTAGGGGCCGAAAATAGTTTTTAAGACTTCACAACAGTAAAATTTTTATGTATTTTAAATTCTGGAACTCATTCAGTGGTTAAAAAGTTTTTGCCAGCTAAAATTTTCGTTTTTCGCCATTTTGTAGCAAATTTAATGTAGATTAAGGTCATCATACATAGAATTGTGATTATTTGCAATAGTTTTAAAAAAACACATCGTTTTTACTTTGCATGAGTTACCTACGGTAACTGTTTTGAAACATGGGTTTTCCAGCAATAGGTCAAAGTCGTTGTAGTAAGCTAATTTAAATCGATTTTTATATCAAATCCTAATAATCCAAAGCAATTATGAGAACATTAATAATAAAAATTATTTTTAGCTTTTGTGTATGTATAGTAAGTTTAAATACTACCAAAAGTCCAGTAATAAATTAACACTTTCTAAACTTTTTTCTTTTTTATCTTTGAAATTATTAAAAATATCAGTTATTTCTATATATTTTTATCAGTATATTTTTATTATCTCTTAAGATATACTGGGTAGGACATAAAATATAATATGTTTAAATGCAACACCCTGTATATTTTATTACCATTATAAACATCGTCTAAAAAGTTTTACAAAATATCACATATGATTTGTCTATCTTTATTAGTTTTGAATACATTTATTTTGTCCAACAGACTCATAAGTTCGCTGCACTGTTCAGCCGCTCCAATATAAACGCACCCTTACACTTATCACAATGATGCAAGGGTAACACCCATTTTTAGTTGTAAAAATAGTTTTTTTACGAGTTATCTCATTCCCATTAACTTTAATTTTTAGGGGTTCGTGGTAAACTATATTTTGTTACTAATTTATTCTAGTTGGAAATTTGTTCATATCAACATTTCCTATTCTATTACTTAACTTTTGTTTTATTTTTCTTTTATTTTTTTTTAACGGTTATTAAATAAAGCCCAATACCTTCGTAAACAATATTTTCATTGTTTGAATATACGTTGTAACCTACTTTAACAACACGCTTTGTGTTTGTCGATCCATTGAAACCCAAAAACCTTTCAATTACCTTTAGACAAAAATAAACTTTTTTTTTGATTGATTAAGATTAGTAATATTTAATTTTTGTGCTAATGGTATTTTTTTAAAACTAGTATTTTGTTTTTTTTTACATACAAAGGCATTAGCACGTAAAGTATTTTACATTAAAATAAAAGCTTTAAAATTGTAAATATTACAAACAGAAATAAATATTGATAAATACTTAAATTGGATGATGCTAATTAAAAAATAAATACTGCACAAAAGTTAACAGTTTTTTAATTTTGTTATTTTAAATAAATAAATAATACTGGACAGGGGCGGCTGGTGCATAAGAGCTGCAGTGCTGCAGAACCACCAGAATTTTAAAGCTGCTTGGTATTTTCTCATAACATTCAATTCATCATTTTACAATAAAAATATTACATAACCATTAAAACAAAACTAAAATAGCCAGTCTCCAGCCGAGAACTCTGATATAGTAGTCACACGCATCTTCACCCAGTGACGACGCATCATAGATTACTGCGCAGTGGACCATCTTAAATCTCTCGCTACGTTATTGCATTGACTAAACTGAGCGACTCTTTATGGTGCGCCGCACGATTGTTTTTAATCTCCTCTATGCCGAATGCACTTGTCGTTGGGCAAAATTTGGCTGCTAAAAATACGTAAATTTTGGTTATTGTTGTGCGGCATTCGCGGTAGCACTTTACAGGTTATTTAGACATTTTTTATATCGCGCGTGTGGAAGTCGACAAGTTTATATTTTTATTCGTATTTGGTTGTGTGTTTAGTGTTTATAGACAATGGATGTGGTGCATAATTTGAGTGGACGTTAAACGATTTTTAAATATTCATATGAAGAGAAACTTGAACTAAAAACTAGTGATAGACCGTTACCGGACATCGTGATTGAAGTAACCTTTGTTATATAGCAGAGAAAACCTTATACGCGTTATTTCAATAGAGATATTTATTCCCGGAATGACTGGACTTGTGGATGTAATAAAAAAAAATGTCCTTTTTTGCTTTCCATTTGTACTTTTGCAGGCGAAGAGGGTAGTTCACCACTTTTAAATTTGTTATACAAAATAATTTAGAAAGCACTTTCAAAGAGACAAAAAATGTGCTAGATATTTTAATAACTACTCCTATGTCGACATCAGAGGCTGAAAGGTGTTTTTCTACACTTAAGCGAATAAAGACCTTCCTTTGAAATACCATGTCACAAGATCGTTTAACTGCATTGGCCATGCTTTCTATTGAAAAAGACTTAATATAAAATCAGAGACTTTAATGACAAGAGTTATTGATCGATTCGTTTTGAAGAAGGATCGTCGGATTGATCTCATATTTAAACAATAACGTTAATTTCTAATAATTTTATTTTCGTTCTTATTAAATCCCAGCCTACATAAATATAAAAACCTGATAACTGAATATCGACTTAGGATTAAATTCGATAAAATGGTGAATGCGCCGCGAATATCTTATTCCATTTATTTGAGTAATTTATTTGCAGAACACCTATAATATTTTACCACGAGCCGCCACTGATACTGGAATAGTACTTTAAAAAATCCAAAACATGACGGTTCTGTTTAAACACAGGGTAAAAATAAATATTGTTTTTTTCTTAAAAAATCAGTTTAATAAAGAGAAACCCTACCTGGATCCTTTTATACCGGATCAGCTTAATAAATTAACACATAGGCAATGTGAGGAAAAAAAAGATAGTGTAACGTGAATACCCACATGTAAACATATCAGATTGGATAAGTCACATACATCCTTTGTTGTTGCTTTACTGGCCAATATCCCAATACCTATTTGCCTTACTACAGTATAAAAGAAAACTGCATTATTGCATAGGGTCTTTTGACCTTTACTGTATAGATGGCGCAAAAATTTAAACCAGGTGTTTTGAACTTCTTACACATATAAAATGAATAGAAGAAAGCCGTTTGGTGCCAAAAACTAATTTGGTGCATGGTTCCTTTTCAATTATCATCATCAAATTCGAAAAGTGTTACTTGATTTAAAGGTAGTAAGTGCTAAATAAGGATAAAAAATTATAAATATTTATTAAAGTGCTTTAAAATATGATGTAAAAAATTACATTATTTATTTTTAGTATTTAAAAAGACTTACAAAAAAAATGGTCTGTTAAATACAGAATGTAATTTAATCGATGGCTAAGAATACAGGGTGGGATTCCTTAGTCTATTTTAGGGAGAAAATTTCATATAAAGATATGTCCTAAACGTCTTAACTTTAAAGCTACAGGGTGTTGAGGTTTTATGAAAACAATCGTTTTCTTGTCATAACTTGAAAACCAATAGTAGTAGTTTTTAATGAAATTTAACACAAACCTTCTTAGCACGAAAAAATTCTCGTTTTATTATAAAACATGTTTAAATATTTTACCGAGTGGCGCCGGTACGGGATAAATATTTAAAAAAAAAATCAAAAAAACATATTGTTTACTATTGCTTTTTCAAAAAATAAAAATTGTTTCTTAAATCCTAAATAATTTTGCAACAAATTTGACCTTTTTACTTTTTTTATCCGATGCACCGTTTTTGCATAAGAAACTACAAAATAAGGGCCCAGACTATATTAGTTTAAAATAATTTTTGCTATACCAAAAATTCATCAAAAATGGTTTTTATTTTTTTTTTTACGCAAAAATAGTTCATTCTACAAAGAAAGCTTAAAAGTCAAATTTATTGTAAGACAAATGGGAATTAAAAAAATGGTATTAAAGGGAAGCAATGGAGCCTCCCTATTTTTTTTTTTTTGATTTATTTTCAGTGTATCTAAATATAAAAACTTTCTTATCCAACACAAAGGGATCTACTAGTGCTTGAAGTAGGTGCATATTAAATTTTATTAAAATATATTAAAGAGTTTTTTAAAGTTACTATAAAAAAAATATATTTTTTTTTTGTAATTTTAACACCATGTAGCCCTATACTTAAGACGTTTCGTTTAGGACATATGTTCATGTTAACTTTTCTTCCTAAAATACGGTAAGGAATCATACTCTGTATTTTTAGCCATTAATTAAATTAAATCCTGTATATTACTTATTAGTACTAAATGGTACATGTGTTTAAATAATGTAATGTGGAATAAAATAAGTGAAAAATTACTGACTGGATTCCAAAAATAAACCCCAACACGTAACACGTTATGCTTTACTTTTGTATACGATTTTATTCGTAGTTCGCAGTTAAATTTTCAAAAATTCATTCTCTTTTTAATTTTCTCTTTTTAATGTACATACATTTAAGAATACACACAGAAAATCTCATATCGTTCAGTAAATATTACAAGCAAATTTAAAAGGCGTTTCATAGTGCTCTTATGTGCTTTTTAAACTTTAAACGCGTTTTTCTCAAAACAGTGTTTTTAAAATCGGTGACCAACATTACTCGAACTAAACCAATTAGTCTTAAATTTTTAACACAAATATACTTTTTAGTAATTTATTAAAGATTTTTTCACTCATAAATATATATATTTTTTTTTGTTAAGTTAGTTAGTTTGTTTGTTTAAGGCCGAAATTTTGGTCAAAAATCTATTTTTTGTTTGAGAAACCGGCATTTTGTTAAAAAACTTATTTTGCTTATTCCTTTGATTAATTACTAAATTTAACATAACTTAAACGAAATCTGTTTGAGTTTTTAATTTCAGAGGATCCAGTTCAGAGATATAGTGGCCGCAAAATGTATTTTTGAGAGGAGCTCCGGGAGATCGGCTGTAGCTCCTTACCAAATAAATATATTTTCTAAATTAAGTCTTAAAATACAGTTAAAAGATAGCATCATATGTGTACAAAATTTTTAAATCAATAAATTAAAAACTTTTCTTAGAAAAAATTCTGGAAAATTCGCTTTTTTTCGGCCTTCTAACTGTATATAACCCCTTAATTCATGTATACAGGATGATGAAGCAATGTCGTCTAATTAAAAAAGAACACCTATAAATTCAATTTATATATCAATTAATTACGTTTTATGTATCGTATACCATATCCAAAGTTACCACTTGTCGAAAATTTTAATAATGAATATACAAAAAATTATATCTTCGTAAAAATATAATAACTAGGGAAGAGCATTTATGCAAGCTGCATATTTTGTTAATTTTATGCAAAAAAATCTATTTTTGCATGTTTTTAAAAAGCTAACATTAAATGCATATTTTACACAATTTTTTTATCTTTTTGACATCCCACGAAGGTCTATGCCTAAATACCCAAGTACCGAGGGTGTCGGGTTATTGAATGTTTAACCCATCGTTCCCCTGTTCCGTCAACGTTGTCCAAGCACTGAAACATGCAGTTGCATTTCACAGCACCTTTTAGATAACGCGGTAGTGCCACCACGGTCGTTATTTTTTAAATAACTACTACCTAAATATGTCTCCCCGCTGGGAATCGAACCGCCGACCTCTGGCTTCGAAGATCAAGCTCTGTCCACTAGGCCACGGGGAGACAAAATATCCACCAAGATCAGATATATTTCT
Organism: Listronotus bonariensis; assembly: GCA_014170235.1. Classification (NCBI taxonomy): domain Eukaryota; kingdom Metazoa; phylum Arthropoda; class Insecta; order Coleoptera; family Curculionidae; genus Listronotus; species Listronotus bonariensis. Next base: position 82,032 of record JACEGR010003319.1, read on the forward strand.
TGGGTAGATGGTTAGTCGGTCTTGGCGTCAAGAAGAAAGAAGGTATATAGGTAGCAACTAACCAGAACTATCCAAGGTACCTTACCGTATTCTCCCAGAACGTAATATAATAAATTATAATTTTTTAAGGTACTTTATTATCTGAGAATATCTCAATTTATTAATAAAGTATTTATATCGGAGGCAGAACCAAATACCTTAGTACAATTTTTAAATATGATCAATCAATTGCAAACATCTGTTATTAGTATTAGTGGTACTATTGGGAGAAAAATAGGAGAAAAACGTAAAAATGTAGTAGAGAAAAATGAGGGATATTTCTTTTCAATAAATGTGGCTAGAATAATATCTAGTGACTTTGTAGAATATTTTATTGTAGATACAAGTTCACTAGGTAGTTTAACAGATGTCCCAATCACGTCTGTTAATTTAGAACAGGCTTTTCTATTTACAAATATAGCTAGAGAGTCAGTGTAAGGCTACCTGTATGTATTTAACCAGACCTGAGATTTTTGTGCAGTGAAGCTTCTATACCTACCATACATGAAAGGGAGATTCACTTATCCCAAGTTGGTGTCTAAGGACTAAAAGCCGGAACGCTCTTTGCGGTGTCCTACGCAACAGAAGACATGCAGACCCCACTTAGTTGGTGGGTACCCCTGGGTATAGACGGGAACCTAAGTTGTCGCACATTGGACCGTGGTTCGGAACACACGTTAAGCTGTAGGTCATGTCTGGCTGACATCACCCAGACCTAAGAAGACAATAAGCCGAGCGGCTTTAGTGCATGGGTTATCAGCCTAATCTAAGGTTTAAGGTTTACATACATATAAACTAATTTTTACAATTATTTAGGACTTTTACCGTAAAGCCTTTTAGAATAAAAAGTATGACCCACCCTAATACATATGTCTATAAGTGTAATGCTTCAAATATGGGATACATGGTATATAAATATAGTTAGAAATAAATGTAAATTTAAAAATAGGTTGTATGGTTGTCATAATAATTTTGGGCTACTTTCTTTCTATATATAAATTTAGCATATGAAAAAAACCGCAGCCGAAAACGAAAATTAACGTGCCCAGGTGTTCTATTATTATTATTATTATTATTTCTAAATTAACTTTAAAGTAAATTTGTTTTAAACCACGCGCTGTGTATATAAAAACTAATACATTTATAAAATTTATAGAAATATGTAGTTATGTGTAAAATAGTTCAAAAGCAAAAAATAAATTAATGACAATAAACCGAGGTGTCCTGAAATCACTTTCCGGCTGCCATTTTTATTTCATATCGTGCTGACGAAATTCGATAGGTTGTTAGACTAACGAGTAATTTTACGTGTATAATAATGTGTAATATAAAAATAATAATAGGTTTCACGACTTCCGGTTTTACCGAAAATACTGGAACTTTTGATTTTGTGGGACACCTACCCTGTATATTTTTTGTTTTTGGATTTTCCAGATCATTTAGTCAAAATACAATATTTTAAAACATTTTGGTCAAATGTTAATAAAATTTTCATGGATCATTCTAAAATTACTCTCACTTACCTTACTTAATTTTAGAAGAAATCGATTTAAGCTTTTAAACTTTTTGCTAAGGGCTTTAAACTTGATTTTTAGTTTTAAATAGGACTGTATCACTTTTATAATATTTCTAAATGCAGTATTTTAAAGCGGGTCAACGATGTAAAACACTACGACACTTTACTTTATTTTCTTTAAAATACAACGACTAATGTAAGTAAATGATCTTTTTGATACTGAATTGTACTGAATGGCATACGTCGCAATCTATCGTAGTTGCATGAAAACGAAACCAATAAATTTGTTGTAAAACAATTACTTGTGTTCCGTTATAAGTTTCAAAAATAAAAACATAAATTTGTGTTTTGTATCTTATTAGTAAAATAATTTTAAGTTATTTTTATTAATACCAAATTTAACCTTAAATTATTTTAACATCGTAAATACATAAACTCAGAACTAATGTTTTTATTTTTTAAATTTTAACAGACACAAGCAATTGTTTTTGACATATTCTATTAGTTTCTGTTTTATGGCAACTACGATAAATTGCAGTACGCCATTCAGCACAAAAAAAACATTTAACTTCATAATAGAAATGCATTAAGTTACTTAGTGCTTTATGAATCCTTTGAAATACTGCATTTAGAAATATTATAAAAATGATGATGGTCCTATTTGGTTTTAATGTAGGAAAAAAACTGAAAAGTAAAGTTTAGAGCCCTCTGATAAAAAAGTAGTAAGAAAGATAAAAATTGATTTCGTATTTTTCTAAAAGTAAGGTAAAGAAGCATAAGGGAGTAATTTTAGAATGATCATGGCACTCTAGATGTAAAATAAAAATTTAATATACAAAAATAATGACCTTTTAAAAATATTGAATTCTACAAAAATGATCCAAAGAATCCAAAAACAAAAAATATACAGGGTGTCCTATTTGAAGAATCAAAAGTCGTAAAAGCTAATCGTATACGTAAAAATGTATTTTCGTTAGTCTAACAACCCTACAAATTTCGTGAGTATCGATAAAAAATAAAGAAATGACAGCCGGAAAGTGATCTCGTGGGCACCCGAGTATTGGGTAATCTTGCTGTCTAATGTTGTTAAAATATTAAGGCAGAAAGTTTTAGAGCATATTAAAGAACTTTTACCACCAAATTTCTGCACACTTTACTATTTAGCTTTAAGAAACCCAAGTCCATAAACCGCTGTTTTGTTCTTGGATCGTAAAATAAAGTCGAGCTTTCATCCGTATAAAAGCACAATAAAAAAATAAAGCGCAAATAAAGTTAAGGCTTTTGGACGTGTCTAATAAAAATGTGTATACCATTTTTAAACTGTATGACTTAAACGTATAAATAAAACTTTTTATTAAATTCTTTTATAAAAATCGTTTAATTTGTTACAAACAAACCCAATAGTTTGGTGAAACACATTACATAGGTTAAATGAAGATGGGCTTAACTTCGTAAAAGTAAATTGTATAGGAAAAACAAGTAACTGATTACCAACAAATTAAAAGATAGGTTAATTAAAATATGTATATTAGTATTTACGCAAGCGTAAGTAAAAACTGTAAAAATCAAAGAAATCCGGAAATATCGTGCTACTGTTTTTTGTTTTGAGGGTTATATGGGGGAAATGTTTGGTCGAAAAAAGATGATCAATGAAATTTTTTATTGTAAATAAAAATATTTGTACCAAAGACTATGTAGATTTAAGGTACGGTTCCGGGGACCGCTGAAGCAGGCAGCAATCGGCCGACGCAAGCGCCAAGAACCACTCATATTACCAGGAACACTACTCGATTACTCCCCAAGGTGAAAGCCAAGAGCTGTACCTTTCTTTATACATTTTAATATTGTCAAAGCACAAAAGCTTAAAAGGTATTTCTGGTTTTTATCTTCTTCGAAACAGGTAGTCGCAGTTAAGGGTTTCATTAAATGAGAAGATGGTTTTTAAGAAATTTGGTTAGCTCCGTAATATTTTTGGCTCTACGTACTCAACTTAAAGATTTGAAAAGAGCAAAATGTATGTTCAAGTGTCGCACACTGACTTCTTTCCTGCTGATGAAATATTAATATTTTCTATTAATCATGACCTTCAGTCAGCCTTTTTCAAACTAAATGGGTATATATTTTAAAGCAATAAATAAAGCATATAATAAAGTTTGAATTAAAGCTATAAGTAAACATTACCAGATACAGATGTCATAAAACATTGGTTTAATCAATCATGGTATAACTATAGCTGAAGACGAGTTTTCACATTTTGGACATAAACTTAAGGAAGACCACTAAATTGATTTGTTTTAATATAACTGTGTATTACATATATTACTAGTTGAGCAAGTAAAAAAATATCTACAACATTTTTTAAAATTAATCAAAACATGAATAAGTTTGCTATAACCACAAAGCAAGTTATTTTAACAAGTACAACTACAACATAAAAATAAGAAATGTGTATTAAATGCTCTTTACAAATGACCTTGCCAAAAAATGGATTTTATTGATTTACGCAAAAACTCATACATCAAACAAAAAAAAGTAAAAAGACATCAAATTTGTTCTAAAATAAATTAGGACTTAAAAACATGTCCATTAAAAAAACGCAGTGGCGTGACTAAATTATCATCTAAAAATGTTTGCCCCGCAAACCCCTCATGGACGACACTGGTACAATTTTATTTCTCTAGAAAATGGCTTCCTAGTGCGTCTTTCAATTTTTTAAAGGCTGTATGGATGGATATGAGAAGTTATAAAGCGATATTCAAAAAAAAATTAACACCCCATTGTTTAAGATTGAGAGGTTTAGGACATATGTTCCATATGAAGTTTTTCTTATTTTTTGAGTGAAAAAATCACCTTCTAAAATTTTTAGCATTTCTTAAGAAGCTTGCTCTGGCGTATGTGAAGGCGAAAAGAATTAGAGCTTGGCTAATCCAATGGTTTTTCTCTTTTAAGCAAACGAGACTATTACATATAGCAGTCGCAACATTTTATTAATTTTTCCGAAGACTTTGTAAAAACCTGTTTGCTTTGTTTTGATTTCACGCTTTATTTGTCCCTAGATTGACTAACTTAGCCCTGTATTTTAGTTTTATTTCTAACTAGCTATGATTCCCAGCTTCGCTCGGGAGTTGATATGAGACCCAAATAACCGTTGTTCTGAATGAAGTTCAAATACTCGACAACAGATGGCGCCACTACACTTAATTTCCAAGTTGAAGGGTTGGAAGCGTCCATATCTCTCTAAAAATACGCCCTTTAGAGGTCAAGACAGGAGACTTTCTTGTTCGAGGGGGATAAAGGGCTATCACACTATGTAAGTCTCCTTTATCGTATCGGGACTCCTTTACAAGTTTTATCGGCACGCATTTTATCCACGCAGTTTTACCATATATAATGATATTGATGTTATGACAAAAATATTTCTATTTAACACGATTTTTGCTTTCCAAAAATACTAAAGGAAATAATGAAACGACCTTGTAGTGATTTTAAAATCTGAGAGTATTTAACTTTCAAAAGTAGGAAGAAAATACTGTTTGTTTTCTCACATATTAAATTATAAGGCCTAAGTAATCCATATCAATAAAAACTACATTGGGCTTAAAAAAGGTTCGAGTACTGGATCGAAACGCCGCTGAATAGATAAAACGTCGTTTTATGGCTGTCCTCATTCCCGCTACTCTTCTTCTTCCGGTACTAGTAGTGTTTTTAAGTGTATGGTCAACGATTTATTATAAGGAATAATAAACTAAATAAAAATAAATACCATAATTTAACAAAATATATATAAACCCACTTCAAAATTAATAGGACTCACAAAACTGAAAAAAAATAATTTAAAAAATATGAAAAAAGGTCAAGTATTACTTTTTTATTAAAGTGAGATAAAAATAAATTAAAACAAGTTTTGTATTAAAACTGGATCCAAGAACTTCACATGTCAGTACTTTCCCACCCTTATTAAAAAAACTTTGTGTTATTGAGAAATTATTGAAAATTAATAGTAATAATAAACTTAGATGACTAAGAAATGGAAAAGGAATTTATACTGTTTTAGTATTATCTCTACAAAAAGTAAGTACATACAACTTTCTAAAATTAATAATAAATGCATAGTTATAAAGAGGATAATTTTCTTTTAAAAAAATAAGAAGGTTATGATTTTTTGTTGCAATATAATGGCTGTGCTTCAAAAATTAAAATTAAAAGTTTAAATAAATAAAACATGTACAAAATGGTATTTTGTTGTAACTTTTATACGGTCGTGAAAAAATATAGTATGTAACACATGCATAAAGGGTCTTTTTTACTTTTGGGATTGCCGCACATGCCTAACGGCTCGTGCTGTCAAACTACTCATTCGTAAAAACAAAGTATCACTTTGTGCACTTCTTACATAAATTACTATTTTAAATTTAAAATAAAATAAAGCTTGTTTCTAAAGCTACTTAATTAGTGCTACAATTTTGAAACTTACTTGCTAAGGATATAGGTATTTTTAAAAAATCGAGCTACTAAATAAAATTAAGTTTCTTATCTAGTCTACTTAACATAAAGCTTTATTTAATTTATCATAATTATATATTTTCTTTTATGTAGATATAATAATATAAAAGGATTCCATTCAAAATTAAAGCATAGGAATAGAGATTCCTTCTCATTAAAAATTACATTTACTGCTTTTAAGGAAATTTTAGTCGTTTAAATGTTTTCCCCTTTGTTTCCTGTAGAGATTTGTACTGATTCGTAGCTTTTAGGCTGTTTATTTTAGCTCGCAGTTAAGTTTTATTTTAAAACCATGTTTTATAACATTTACCACTGCCTGGTAATTACATTTTTATACATGGTATTCAAACTCTATACACAAAATAACTTCTCCCCTGTACAAGACACAAAAACAAACTTAAAATAGAAAAGGTTTACTTGAATACACTCTTATTGACAGTGTTTGGGGGCGATGTTAACCTCCTTTTTAGTGGACTGTATTTTAATATGGTTGAACTGGATACAAGTTTATCGCCTGAAACCTCTTTAACATCTAGATCACAATTACGCCTAGCAGCCTTTTAGTGTCGTAAATTAAGTAAAATGTAAAATGTAGGAAAACCAAAATGGTTTAACTCACCTTTGTTTGGAAAGTGGAAAAATAGAAAACCCGGATGGATGGCGGTCGCGTGCAATTCGTTAAACAGTTAGCTTTCGTCTCACCTTCCCCTTCTAAATTTCTTCCAAGCGCCGTCGTACTGTAACGTTTATGGTACTTTGCGTACAGCAGGAAAGTGTAGGTACGAGGGTTGGTAAGAAAGTAGGAAAATTATGGAATGGGAAAGGTCGGTCGAGAAATTTTTTTATTTGTATTAAGTATTAAAAAATAAAGAAAAAAATATAAAACCACGTATTTTGAATGCATATATCAACTAAAATTAAAATTTGTAGGTATAATTTTTAAAATATATAAGTAAAATTTAACCGCAAATAAAAATAATTCATTTAATTAATATTTACAGCAAATAAGGACGAAACAGACAGTACTAGTCCATATACAAGGTGTTTTAAAAACAGAATTTTTATTGTCAGGTAGGGTTTTTAAATGAAACCCCTTGTATAGCTTAACAAATTTTCATTCCGTATTAAATTCCACATAAAAAATGTATTACACACTATGCGGCAATTACTGCTGGTTTTTCCGATAACCACATCATGCTGATAAACTTATTAACAATTAAAAGTAAAGAAAGAAAATATTATTTTGGTTTTATTAATTTTTAAATAATTGTGTCACTATCAGAATAACAAATAATAAAATAACATGTAATTAATTAACTTTGTAAGAGCTACTAATAGGTAAGTCAAGAATTTAGTTTATTTTATACAGGGTGTAATTTAATTGATGGCTAAAAATACAGGGTATGATTCCTTAGCTTATTTTAGGAAAAAAGTTTATATAACTTATGTCCCTAGATTAGATTAGATTATATAAGAATAGGGCCAGGATAACCAATGCACTGAAGCCGCTCGGCTTATTGTGCGCCCTGTCTTTTACGTCTGGGTGATGTCAGCCAGACGGGACCTACAACTTAACGTGGATTCCGAACCACGGTCCTACGAGCGACAACTTAAGACCTCGTCTCCACCCAGGGAGCACTACTGAACCTACCAACTGAGTGGGGTCCGCATGTCTACGGTTGCGCAGGACACGGCAAAGTGTGTTCCGGCTCCCTGGTCCTTTGGTGGCCTTCAGCGTCGATACATTTTGCACTTTGTCCGTCTGGTGTTGAGCTAACCAATACATTTTCGACCAACTGCGCTTATGTTTTTAATTTTTTGCCGTATCTTGTTAAGTTTAAGGAAAAAAAATATAATTTACCTAATTGCATATTTTTAGACCATAAAAAAGCCTTGCGGGGTCTTTTTCTTTTAAAAATCTTGTTTTATAATTTTTAATTAGCAATTATGTATTCAAAATATTAAATACTTAATTAATAAGTGTTTTCGACATTTTTGTTTCTTTGAAAATTTTACCACTATCTATCTTAAAAGTTACGACTTTTAGGACATATGTTCTTATAAACTTTTCTCTCTTAAATATGGTAAGGAATCGTATCCTTTATTTTTAACCATCAATTAAATTACATCCTGTATATATATATTTACTTACTTAACCTAAAAACCAGCCATACCTGACGTATTGCTGTTTTTAGTGCAATTAAGTAAATATATGTCAAAAATAAACTTAATTGTGACATACATATTGGTAGTTCTTACAATTACACGGTTATTAATTATATGTTATTATATTATTTTTGACTCTGACAGTAACAGAATTATTTTTAAAAAATTAGTACCGAAATAGTGATTCCTTTCTTTACTTTTAGTAATTATTGACTATGTCAGCACACTGCTGATATCTAAAAATTAGCAATAATTAACGTGTAGTGTGTTATACATTTCTAAAAAAGAATTCAATACATAACCAAAGTTTCTTAAAATATACATAATATTTATTAACATTACCTTTAAAAAAAGCCAACTTAAAAAAGAAAATTATGTTTTTGAGACGCCTTGTATATTAACTAGTACTGCTAATAAAAAGAGTATATCGAAAGAAACATTTTTAATTATAGTTTATTTCCTCACATTGTAACGTATTATACCGAGTATCGAGTTATTAATTTATACCCTTCTTACTTTTATCTTAAAAAATATACAAAATTATCAGTTTGTTGTGTAAATATTGCAATTTTTAAATTGGTAATTAAATTTTTAGTGTTACCATATTTTGCGGAACAAGGGGTTTGGTAAACTCCCTAGACTGCTTAGTTGCGAAAAAGGTGAATTTGTTTATTTTTTTCTCGACAACAAAGCGAGATGACTAAAAAGTTGCCTTTTTAATTGGTTAATTAAAAAAACAAAAACTTAATTAAAAGTCAGTGGCGTACGTTTTTTTAAATAATATTTGCTGTGGTACCCACTAAGACGCCACTGGACCAAATATACCTTATAAATGCCGACTTTTTTTAAAAGTTTTACGCTTTGTATCTCAAAAATGAAGCAAGTAAGGACATATATTCATTAATTTTTTTTACATACAGAACTAAGAAATTCTTACCGTGCTTGGAGAACACCCTGTATATGTAATATACATTTTTTTAAATTATAAACCCAACACATTTATTTTAGTTTAAACAACTTTTTATGCGAAATGGTTTATGTTTTCCTATTATAGTACACATAAGCTGAGCGCTAACATTGTTAAAATCCCATTAATTGTATAGCTGTGGTATAATTATCGTGAGTGTTATTTATTTACCATAAATTCTTTTATTAATAAAAATACCTACCCAATAAATGCTTTTGTACTATTTTTAATATTTTTATATTTAAACAGAAAAATAAACATTTTTATATACAAGAGAACGCACCACAAATGCCTCGGTAGCTTACAAAAACGGTACTATATTTTATATAGTTAGTTATAAAAAGTTTTTTTGGAAATTAACCAGCTTGTATTTTGAAAGTAATTTTTCATTCTTAACTCTTTTTCTTTATATTAATTTTTAATATTGTTAGAGATAACTGTACTTTTCTCCTAAGCACAGTTTATACTTTTTGAGATACATCGTACTCGACCAAAAAAATTACCATATGATGTTTACATTATTTAAGGTCTTAGACCATGCAGAACTTTTTATAAAAAAAAAACTTTTTTCGTAAAATTAATAATAAAAAAGTTTTCCATATGGTGCGCACTTTAGTAGACACACTGTATATAAATATACTCGAACTGCCAAATCGTTTATGATAGTATAATAATATAGGTCAGCTAAATTTTTGATAGGTTGTTCTCCTTTCTCTTTTGGATACACCCTGGGCTGACTGGCTGGCGGTAGTAGTGGCGTTTATTAATTCGCATCCTACCTGTACAGGTAATAATCCAAGGTTTTAAAAACATTCTAGGACATCTTATTTTTAATTTCTTGTCTCTAGATAGGTTTACCAAACATATATAATTTTTTATTGAGAGACACTTCTATCATTGCTTATTATACACTATACAGTAGCAGCCTTAAATGTCAAGGTCACAGCTGGGATGGAGGATGGAAAAGAACATATCAAAAAATCAGCTAACCCAAAATTCTGGTTTTTCCGACGTCGCTACCTCCCGGACTTTAAGGAATTTTTGCCAACCCGTAATATATTTTATTATGGGATATGGTCCAAAGTAGCAACAAAGTAAAACCAATGCGTCATCCTACGCGAATGGTCTACATGCAGGCATTATTTTACTAATCTCTACCTACTAGTGTTTAATAGACTGAAAGTCAATTTAAAAGTATCAATCTAGCACGAAATGTATAAGTCTTTTCATGTTATTTTTTTTTCAGTTCATAAAAATAAAAATATGCTAGATAGAAGTCAAACTGGGGAGTTTTCACCCAAGCGCATATGTATACATTGGCTCATAATGATACATGTATTAGTATGTCAAAAGCTTAACTTAAAATTATTGTGGTAGCCTTTTATTTCTAAAATTTGATTTTTAAGGTCACCTTTGAATCCGCACGACAAGAGCGATCTGGTTGTATGCACGCAGCACACTATGCCTTTCGTTAAAATTGCCTTATTAAATTACTATAAATACAGACGTTATTAAAAAGCATACACGCAAAATGTTTTTATGACATTTAAGTTAACAGAACTGCATGAAACAGGGCCGTTCACACAACTTTACAGATATCGTGTTTAACCAAGTTGGGTAGACTTTATTTGATAAACTTTTTCTTTTCACGCAAATCAATACATGCTTATTAAATTGATGCTATAAGAAGCACGTAAAAACCATTGATTTATTTTCTTCCTTTGTGTATAAAAATGCAAAAAACATTGCTGTTATTAATAAAAAGTAATAAGGCGAAATATTGTTTATTTTAAACTACTGTGTAAGGCCCGTCGCAAACACAGCTACTTGTGGTCACAGTCGGTTAAACTTTTGTTTAGTTTTTTGAGTTTAAATAGACACGACGCAGACTTGCCGTTCGTGGTGGCTTATTTAAACTTAAAGCCATGGTAGCAGCCATATCTCGCTGCTTGTAGTCGACGGCTAACTCTTTTCAATCATCAGCGTGTGGCGACCACCGGTGGCAACCCCAAATGGCTGTGTTTGCGACCGGCCTAAGACATATGTATTGCTATTAACTATAAAGTACAGTTTTATTTTACTACATTATTTATATTACTTTTATGGAATTAGACGCGGGTAGAGACTTCTTATTCTTATTATGCCATTTTGTAACAAACATTTTTTTATCGTTAATAAACAGGCGAGCGTCGTGTTGTGACTAGCGTACCAGCCTTTCTCCGTGGAGACCCGGATTCGATTCCCGCCTTGTATACATTTGACTTTTTATTTGCTCCTCACCTCACAGAAGGGAATTGCAAACCTCGGAATAATATTTTGCATGGTAACCCCTCTACATTGTGGTTTGGAAGTGACGTTAGGCTGGTGGTCTCGCATACTTGTAACACAGTGGTACGCACTACAGTTATGCGCGAGAGCGCACCTACGCTCTTCATAGGGCATGGGGACTAAAGAAGAAGTTAATAAACATAAATATTTAGAGATGGCCTTAATAAAGTTTAAGTTTCACAATCTTTTAATATTTATTATTTTTAACTTTTATTCTAGAAAGCCATAAATACAAATATGTCATTGTAATCGGAATCTCATTCTCTCTTTAAATTAGCTTAATAATCTAGTTGTTTTTATTTAAAATAGAAAAGTTAGGGTAATTTTTAAGTAAATTAATAGTAATTAAAATAATAAATAAAATAAATTCAGTGAAAAATGAATTCTTTAGTGATATACCTACGTACCAAATTTTATTTTAATATTTTAAACAAAAAAAGTTATAAAGGTGAGACAGGGGCCTGTAAGGCTAGAAATTTGTATAGTGATGAGTCATAGCATGCTAAGTACGACTATCATCACCAGGCAAGCATCAGAGAACTTCAATAATTCAGATAGAAACCCCTACCTTAAGCCTTAATTAATTATACCCTATCTCTAAACCTAATAGTTTTTAACTTATTAATGGTAGAATGTTAAAAAATATATTTTCTTCGCTTTTTTCAGACAGCCTACACTATTAGGTTTTGATATAGGGTATAATCAACTAAAAAGATCGAGAAATAAGTGTTAAGTTTAAATTTAAGGATTTAGATAGTGGTTTTCATTTAAATTTTTGAAGTTCTTGTTTGCCGAACGTCAATTTCTGTAACACCAGATCACCCAAAATTTAGGGTACATTTAAAAAACTAAAAACCGTTACAGTAAAAATTTAAACCCTTTAAGATTAGAATCACTTGATCCCCTTTCCTATTTAAACTTTTTAATGTTGGTAAGAGAATGGAATAACCCTGTACAATAAAATTTTGACATAAAACAATGTCCCCCAAAAAATAAAATTGACGTTTTCAAACATTTTCTTTCAAGAGTTTAAATAACAGAATTATAGAAAATGTCTAGTTTTTACTGGAATGTACTTAATAATGGTTGTTGCTTAGTTAAACCCGCTGTTAATACAAAAAAAAAAACATTTATGCAAATATAACACGAATATTTACCAATATGCTTGTTTTGCAGTTAAATGTTTACCGTGTAAATAAGCAATTTTTTATGAATGCTAATCCGCTCCTTTGCTAATCACCACGACTGACGAAGAAACAATACAATAATTAGTCTCCCGTTGACGTTATTGTTATTACACTGACCGTTTTACTTTTTAACTTTTTAAATTGCACATATGTGCTTTATCTTTAATTATTATTCACATTGCATTGCCGGCATATACTTTAAAAATCTTTTTTGTACGTCCGAGCGTAAAATACAATTTTACGCTCCCATTTGAGGGCACTTTAACACCCTAGGGCAAAAAGTATCAAAAACGCCCGCATTTATAAATTTATAAAACAATAATTAAATTAAATATTGCCCTATTTTTTTATTTTTTTTTGTTTTTCTGGTAAAACAATAATTTATTTAATTAAATATATGTAAAAAGTATACTGATTACAATTTGAAATAATAAAAGCTGGCAAATTTTCTCCAAACTATTGAGAATGCTCGTATATTAAGTTCAGTAGTACAAAAATATTGTTTGCACCTCTGGCGTAAACACTTTTACGCCCACAACTTTCAGCCGCAGGCGTAAAAGTGCTTGGTACAAAAATAACTATTTATACATTTTAAAACAAAAAGATTTAATAATAAAGAAGGTAAAGATGAATTTTTTGACCACAGGTTTTTCAACTCTACTTTTTTAAAATTAAATATAAACATGATGCATATTGTTAAATTATAAAAACTTGCATAAAAAATATTTTATTAATTTTTTAGCCACAAAATAATTTATTTGCACAATTTATATAAATAATAATTAAAATAATGTGCTCCATATTTGCTTTAAAAATTTGTTTCTTTAATTATTTTTGATTAATAACTCTATTATGTTTACCTAATTATCAGTAAAATAACACCAATTTTTAGGCTCAAAAAAGTGTGGAACACAAAAATGCAGTTTTTTTAATAATAATGTGTTTTTGCTTTTTTAACACAAAATCAGGGTCATAGTTTGTTACATTATGATAGCTTTTATCTTCAGATTGTTCGAAAATGGGCTTTACAAGAGGACAAATGGACAAAAAGAATCATTTTTCGAAAATAAAATGTAATTTTTATAAAAATTAAAAAAAAATGTTATTCTCGAAGGGAAAATGGAAATTTTGTATACAGGATTTGAAAAAATGTTAAAAACGTTATTTTTCTTCTAGAGTTAACAACCTTTATTATTTTTTGTTTAGAAATAATTACAAAAAAAATAGAATAAAGTTTGTAATCAATAAAATCAATAATACAACATTTTATTGAACGCCATAATTTGGCAAAAACGCCTGAATCACATTTGTTTGGGTTGTGTAAGAATTTCGAGGAAGCAGGTATTTGAAAAGCAAATAATAGGAGATTTTTAGGTTATTTTATTATTAAAATTTAAAGTTATTATTCACAATCAGTTTAAATAAACTTTTAATTACTTCTGTAACATTAATAAAGTCATTCAAAATAATATTCCTAGTAAATTTTCTAAATTATATTTTGCCAAAAATAAAAAAACAAGGTTTGTTTTTAAGTCAGAGAAGTGACACTTTTAAACTTTTATAAAGTTGAAAATGTCACCATCGCGCCCAAAAATACTAGGACAACAAAATCTAGTTTTATCTTCTGTTCTATTAGAATATTAGGTTTAAATGGTGTAAAAACAATGCAATTTTGTCAGAGCTACGTCTAAAGATTACCGAATATATGGAAACGATTTATTAAAGACCAGAAGATACACCGTTACTTGGATTTTAGTGTAAAAGTTTTTTGGGTAAGATAGTACATGGTTGTAAATAAAAGTAGTTTAATTTTAAACTTTGTAACCATTTTAAATTATGTTTTTGTGCCTACTAAAATTTAGTTCAATGTAAATAATTGCAATGCAACAATAAACACAACATTAACTAAACCAAAATCAAGTTACTGTAAATTCCGCCATTACTTATTTTAGTTTATGCGTCACTAAATTTAAAATTTATCAGTTTGTAATTAAATTTACTAATTATTGAATGGAAATTATTGTTAATAAATAATTTGAATATTGAATTAAAAATTACATAATTATTTACGGTTGTAGTAAAAATATAGTATGCAACACATGCATAAAGTTTCTTTTTAAATGCTTTAATTTAATTGAAAATGTACGTACATGTTAATTTATGCACTTCTTAGCTAAATTACTTTAATATTTAATGTTTTTACTATCTCCTCCTTTAATTTCTTTAATATTGTAACATTTAAGGTGAAATTTATAAAAAAATAACCTTAAATAAAACCTTAGCTATCCTAACAGAATAAGAAACTTTAACAAAAGTTAAAAACTTTAATCCATAAAAACTTACTTTTCACATTTTCTTAAAAAGTCTCTATTGTAGTAGCGTCTTTACAACTAAGATCTAGAAACAAAACTTCTTTTACAAGTTTTTTCTTAAAATTCGTTTTAAATTCTCTCAACACAACGACAATTTTAATTTATTTTCAACAAAGTAAAATCTTAAAGGAATGTGGAACTGATTGCAAAGTTGTTCAATTTTTATGTCGTGTAAAATAATGGTACACCAAGGAAACACTTAAGTTATTAGGTTAGTTGTTCAGGGTGTTTCTAAAAGGTCTACAAAATTTAAGGTAATTTATATGAGTCAATAAATTAATTGTTTGTGAGATACGGGGGTCCAATTTTTTTACCATTTCTTAATACTTTTTTAATAAAGATTTTTTACAAAATATTTTATGGTAAAATGAAAATTTGCTTTTTTTTATTGTATATCACAGTGAAAGTTACTTGCATTCCTTTGCTTTTGTTTAAAAACGTCCCAACTTTTTCTGGTTTGGAAACAGCTTTGGAATTTTTTTCCATAATCGCATAGATTGGACTAAGTAAGTATTGCTACGAGCAATCGTCTTAAAGATATTTAAAATTAAACGTTTGATATTCTGATGCAATTCTTCGCGCTTTATTAAGGGCACCCAGCTGTCTTTAAAAGGTCTAAATAAAAAGCTACAACGAATTCCACCAAAATACAATGATCTAATATAATTTGACTTAGGTAAAAAGTTAATTGATTGCCAGATACTGGGAGTTACAGTTTCCACTTTACTTTTTTTTTTTTTTTTTACGGGGGTTTTCTAGTTTAAAGGCATAAATTTTATATAATGGTTTAAAGTACTGGTTAAAAGGCAATTAATAAGTTATTTATCGACATTTCTAGAATACACAAAAAATAAAAAGAAAAAGAAATTAAAATTAAACAAATAGCATCCGAAAAAATGGGCTGATCTCAAAAAATTAGCGCGTGACCATGCCTATAATTCCAACCCTCCTAGTAATCCGAAAAAAAAAAATTATGAAAATAATCTAAGTTATGTCGCTATATAAGATTTTTTTACCTAATGGCAACGATCGGGAAAAAATTGTATCACTTTTTTGAACTTTTCGAATTTTTTAAAGTAGTAAAAATTGTTTTTTCATCTTTTCCGTAGTTCAAGCTATAGCGGCATTACTGTAGAACAATAATGTATGTAATGTATTACTAGGAGGGTTGAAATCGTGGGCATGGTGGGCATACGTGCCAATTTTTTTAGACCCCTCCACTTCATCAACTGCTTATTTGTTTAATTTTTTTCTTTTTTTCTGTATTCCAAATATATTGATAAGAGAGATATATTAATTAAAGACACATCAACCCATGAGTTAAGTATAAAATAATGTTAAGAAAAATATAGATTCTTAATTTTTTGCGGCACTTAAAAAGAATACTTGGAATTTATGCTTATAGACCAGAATACTCCCTAAACTTTGACACCCTGTATCATACAGACGATTAACTTTTTGCTGCTTTAAATATTAAATATGAAGTCAATATGTAGTAAATGTCTGCTAAAAAAATATATATTATCAAAAAATAAATCCTAGCAAACAGATAACTATCAGGCTAACAACTATGAAAATGGTGAATAAGGCAATAAATTACACCAAACTCTTTGGGATTTATAATACCCTAAAAATATTTGGCTTATTTAATTCTAACTTTTAAAAATCATGACTTCCAAATGACATTTTTAAATAACTGATTCAAAGGGGTTTATTACACGGCGTAGCAAACCTTGGTTTATTCCTCCAACTTCTTTACAAATTTTGACTTTAAGTTCTCTGATTGTACCTGGACGACTCGCAAACACTTTGGCTTCTGAAAATATCCCCACAGAAAAAAAATCTAATGCCGGTAATGAACCACTTTTTATTTAATAATAAAAAAGTGTGTAAGTTGGTGGAGGTCATTTAGAAGACGTGATTTTCAAATGGTAGAATTAAATTAGCCAAATATTTGTAAGTTATTATAAAGCCCAAAAAGATAGCTTTAATTTAGTATAATAAAAAGTTTGTTTGGTAAATTAATATTATTTTTAATTTAAATATTAAAATGTGTAGCCTATTATGGGGAACCTTGTACAATCAAACGTTTTACCTGAAATATCTTATTAACGGTTGCTTGCAGCAATATCGACTAGGAATATATTTTTGTGTCAAATATAAGATAAAACAAATTTTCTCTGTAAACTGTAATATAATTTTTCCAAAAAATGTTTTTTTATACAAAATACTAATATGTCTAGATTTAAAATGCGATTTCATAAAAAACAGTTCAAAATGTTGATTAAAATAGTATAGTATAAAAAAGTATAACCCTTTTATACAAAAATAATGAAGAAGTCAAACAATCAAAGCGTGAGGTCAGATTTGTCACCTGTGTTAAAAATGCATAAATTAAGTGAAAAAAAGTATTGCACTGTATAATTCCAACTTACTGAACAGCTATTAACTCATGGAAAATAGAATAAGTATAACTTTATTTAGTTATCCAAATATCATAGGTACTGTGGCAACAGTTCCAAAGTTATGTTTGAAATAAGTTCTTTTAATCCTAATTTTAATGTTCAATATCTCCCAAAGAGTGATGAACTTTTTGTGTATGAAGAACCAAAAATATTTTGTCTTACTTTCTCACCCCTATCATTTATGAGACTACTTTTGGACACTCTGTATAGAGGGTGTTTCCTAACTACAGTACGAAACATAAAGGAGCTATTTACACAAATATTTTTTTATTAAAACACATACGAAATTACCACCTTATGTTTCGTAGCGTAGTAAGGAAACACCATTTTATATAAATATTAAATTATATTTATTACTACTACAACTACCATCGAAGCAATAGCAAGCCAAACACAGTAATAAAAATGGTTAAACTAATCTAAGTATTTAATAACAAAAAAGGTTATAGTTAATTAAAAGGTTAAAATTACATAGAGAAAAAGTTTAGTTTGTATATTAAACATTTATTTTAATAAAGCAAAAAAGCTGGTAATAAATTAAAAGTATAAGGTCAATTTAAAAAAAAATTAATAAATAGATATTAACATAACACAATTTAAATGGTATAAAAGATAGTCAAAAAATTTAAGTACTTACTCGTCTATGTGGTACCCAATAATTCGAAATCAAGGTTCTTTTTGGCTAAGCGAATAGACCACCCCCATTTCATTTAAAAAAAAGTAGTTGTGAGCCTAAATAGTCACCCTATGAGATGACTTATAACAAAATATACTTTTGTTTTATTTAATTAATGTTCATATTTATTTATTAAAGAACCACTAAGCTTTCTGACTATATTATTAATGACTTGTTTACATTTCTCTTAGCTTCATTAAAAACTGTAATCTATTAATATTTTAGAGCAGTTATGCACTTTCACTTCGTGCTTTGCAATTGAGGAAAATGCTAACGAGCCAGTTATAATATAATAATTTAGCTTAGTAATGTAAAGTTTAATGGTAAAAAAGTTATAGTTACTTAAGTTTGCACCATCTCATCAATTTTTTATTATTAATTTTACGAAAAAAGGTATTCTTTATACATGTTTCTCAAAAGACTAACCACTCGTCTATGTAGTACCAAATAATTTGGAATAAATATCCATTTTGGCTAAGCTACCAGTCCACCCTCATTTCATTAAAAACGAGTAATGGCCATAATTAGTCACCCGATTAGATACCTCATAATAAAAAATGGTCTTGTTTTATTTTATTATTGTTCATATTTATTCATTAAGACTCAAGGCTTTAGACTACCAAGCAGGCGCGGCTGGTAGATTAGGTGGGTTAACTTCTTTAAGTATGTAATAATTCCTCCCTATAAAATGTGTTACTTTTGATCTTGTAAAACAATATATTTCTTTTATGGAGGGACATTCATAATATGGTATTTTTACTTCTGCCGAACAAAAGTGTACCTATACAAATAACCGTGGCAAAAACTATAAAATACTAAATAAACATTTTTTTGTTATACAAATGCAAACAATTTTATTGGTATGACTTTATTTTTTTAAATAGAGGCAGAGCTCACTTACATCTTACACATGTGTTTATACAGGTTTGGCGAGTTGAATCTAACGGATTGCGTTTTAATGTATTAGACACTAATAGATAGAGAGTAGACAGAGAACGACTGCATAGATAACCACCCACGGATAGCGACGCCGATTCCCCGTACTGCTGTTACTGTATCCGCCTTCGTACCAAAGGTTTAAATAAATTGTAAACATGATCGGCTAACACGTACTTGGTATGCGAAGAATTGCAACCGAACTTTGACCGGACTGATAAGCGCAACGACGACGCGATAGCCGCTCTGGGTGGAGCGAGCCAAGTTTGTTCTCGCTCTACTCCGTCTTTTTCTTACACATTGCCCAAAAATCATATTCGAAACTTTTCAATCGCCGAACGTGTATATCAAATTGATCCTCATATCCTTCTGTTTGGAGAAATGTTCATATGGGTAACACAGTTGCCATGTCTTGTCACTTTTTTTTAAATATTTTAGGTATTAACGCCAGTTCTAGTCCATAAAACATTATTAGTATCTGTACTATAAAAATACATGGGAAACAAAATAAGCACGAGCAATATGCAATAAACCGACGCAAAGATACAATTTAATACCCACGACCAAAAAAATACATACCATAAAATAATAAGTAAATAAGCAGCGCATGATATAACCTAAGAAAATTAAAAACAAATATAATATAAAAGTATTTTGGGTTGCCTGCCCATAACTGATAAAACGCGCTGGGCCGGAGGCGAAAGAAATGGTTTGTTTAGTTGCCGCTAGGCGGCTACGGCTAGGCGTTGACCCTTTACTATTGTATTTTGCGTATTCGTTCTTCTTCTTTTTGGCACGAGGCATCTTGCATTTTATTCAAAAATACACGGACCGTGTGTAGTTTTTGTTGTTTGAATTGATTATTAGGGAGTTTTCGCATATTAATAGATCTGAACTTTTTGTTTGTTAGGATTAATTGCTAGCTAATTTTTTTATTTTATTACAACTTAGGAGGGTCATTGACTAAATGACCTTATGGACGAGCCGCGCCTGCTACCAAGCATTCTAATTATATTATTATTGTCCTGTTTAAATTTCTCTTAGTTTCATTAAAAACTAAATTTATTAATATATCAGGGAAGTAATGCACTTCCACTTTGTGCTTTGCAATTTGGGGAAATAGCAACGAGCTAGTTATAATATAATAATTTAGCTTAGTAATGTGAAGTTTAATAGTTTAAGTTCGCACCATATGAGAAACTTTTTAATCATTAATTTTACGAAAAAAGTTAATCTTTATAAAAATTATGCGTGGTTTTAAACTTAAAATAATACTTAAATATTAGTTTTCTGCAGTGGCATATGCGCAATGTCAAAAAATATTGAATTTCGCTCAAGAGGAAAGTACCTTTATTCTTCATAAGGAGAAGATAACCAACTTTATTACTTCATTTTGGACACCATGTGTATTTTTATATTTTTAAAATTCATTTTTAAGAGCTTTAATTTATTGAAAAATACTTTAATAAATAAATGTTTTTGTAAACTGCATTGGCTAAAAACTCACTGTTCCGTAAAAACAAAAAAACTATCTTTTTATGTACCTAACTTTTACAATATTGTAAAATATCATTTAATAATAAGCACAACCATAAAGTAACATACCTACGGATAAGAGAAACCATGGCATGCTAAAATTTTCGTACCGCTTTTGCGGCAGGCTTGTCATTTTTCCAGTTTACACTTTAAATGCGTCGGTCGAAGCCTCGCCTCGTGTAACATTAGCGGTGGGGAGACACGTAAGCTTACTGAAATGACTAACTGGCGGTATTTCAACGAGAAACGAATAATATTATATTGGGAGTTTTCGCATGACCTGTCCTTAAATCGGCTATTCCATGATAACTCTTATAATTTCCTTACTCTATGGCACAACCAAATACTGCATGAATATTTAAAAATCTATAAAATATTACTTTTTTAATTTAAAGCCGACTTAAAAAGATAAATAAAACTCTACATAAAAACTACAAATTTAAAAGTAATAAATTTAAAAAAAAAATTGAAAAATAAGGTCGGGTTATAAGATATGGTATTAAATTATAAAAGTCTTTTGTGTATTTAGTTAGTAACATTTAGTAGTTTTGAGGAATAGCTTGGCTATAAACGGAAACACCTAACCCACAAAAATAAAATAAACTTAGTTACACAATAAAAAAAACATGAACCATTAGCCATATAACAATCACATGACAAATAAAAATATTTTTACTGTACATTTACTATCTTGATTGTTTAGACATCCAGCATAGGTAGCATATACCTACTAGAGGCAGCTTTGCCTGAAAACTAAGTCTAGTACCTTTGTCTTTAGCAATCTTGACTAAGTTTTCTTCTGGGACTACCGTGACAGTGAACTCTTTCGAATATTTTTTTTAAATCGGTCCACAATTAACAAAGTATTCGATGTAAATGTATAAAAAAAACATATGTTTCGAATCTATAACCTCCTCCTTTTTTAAGTCGGTTAAAAAATAAATAAATGATAAATGTCGATTACAGGGTGTTTCCAAAATTTAAAAGAAATTTTAAGGTTGAAATACAACTTTTTTCTATACACATATGTTCCTAAATAAACCTCCGCCTAGCTACAACCATAGTTTTAGCACGTCCACTAAAAAAACAAATTACTCAAACAAGTACCTTTAATCAACAACCCTGCCCTACAAACCCCTACCTTTTTTTTTAACGGAGATTTTCTTAAAATCCGTTACTTTTAGTAAAAAAATGCAAAAAACCAAATATTTTTATATTTCTATAGACGACTTGCTGATGTAGCCTTTAAAAAAATAACTCACATATAAAATGTTGTGTCATTAAAAAACATTATATTAGTTACATTTATACAGGGTGTCTCTAAAAGGTCTGTACGAAATGCTACCATAAATTTCTTGGGCCCAAAATACAAAAATCTAAAGCGATTTACCTTAGTCGAATAGTTTATTCTTAGCGAGGTACAGGGTGTCAAATTTTTTATTTTATCTTACTTTTTTAAATACTTTATTTATTTTTTAAAATATTTTAACAAAATTAGGTGTAACAGTGCAGTTTGCGAATTTAATTACAACAGCTTTCCTAGCATATTATTTTATTTTATTTGGTACCCCTAGCGCCGTCTAGTGCGCGGTGACTTAATTATCGCAAACTAAGCTAAAAGGTTCCTGTGGCCTAGAACCTCCCGTGAGCACGACAAGCGTTTCATTAGAGTGACGGTACTCTGTGAAGGTAACCTGATTTCATTCTTCGAGCATATATCTACTAGAGGCTTCGCTAGCTGTTAGTGTTAACCTTTACAAATGAGATTTTTGTTACCGGTTAATTTTTTTGTGGTATATGAACCTTTCTTGAGTCCATGGTTTTGAGGGAAGCAGCGACATTTTACATGTCTCTTTAAATCTTTGGCCTGTGGTAACCGTCAGATTTCGAGTACGTCTCAGAGTCGACTCGCCGAAATTCGCCAAAGTGGTTCAACAAAGTGTCAAAATTTGGTGGCCTTTAATGAAACACTTTCCACCTCTGTATGTATTGTATTATTTTTATATCTATAAAATTGTAAATAAAGCAACTATTGACAAAGTCGTAATTATATAAATGTACAAATAGAAAAGAGTTTAGTTTAAATTACACATTTTAATTTTAACCAAGTTAAGGAGTTAAAATAAATCAAATAGGATTTTAATTTAAATAATTGCAATATTAAACTATTAGATATCTACTCCAAGTAGGATCTTCTTTATACAAGGCAATAATATGTCAATTTGTATACCGTGTGTCAAAGAAATTATGAGACAAGCCTTAACTCGTAGAGTATCTGACATATCCAAATAGGACTGTATTTTGGTAAGTAACATGGAATAAAAAAGTTTTAGCATATGTTTTACTGTCTAGTCACTTTTGGTTTAACCGAAAAAGAATCAAATTTTATTTTTTAAAGAAAAACACCCTGTATAGCTTACCATTTTTGAATTTTCTGGGACAATTTTTAATCAGAACGTAATATTTTAAAGAAATTTAAGGCCTACTGAATTTTTTAAGATCCATTTTTTCTATTGCTTTAGGTGGCCATGATTAATCGCAAATTAATCTACAGACCCCAGATGATATCAAAAAAAAAAAACAATCGCAAAGTTAAAGTGACTTAAATAAAGATAGTATAAACAAGTTGACAAAACTACATTTCTGTGCCTAACAATTATTTTATAAATAGCAAGCCTTTTTAAATAAGCACTTGTTAAAATATGACGATTTTTGAAAGATTAATTTACATTACCAATTTATTTGCGATGAAATTGAGAATAACTCCATACATAATATAATTAATTGTGGCCACCTGGATGCAATATTATACATGGCTCGCAAAAAATCAATTATGCGTATCTTTTTTAGATCTCTTATTTTAATTTTAAATTGTCCCATGATTCTTAAAATGTTAAAATATATAGGGAATAGAATACCCCGTATATTTTAAAATTGTGGCCGTATCCAGCTAAACCAAAAGTAACTAAAAAGTAAAACATATTCGAAAATTCTCCTTTACATACCATTTACCGTAACCAAGTCTTATTTTATTATATTTAATACTCTAGAAGTTATGGCTTGTCTAAAAGATAAGTTGACACCCGGTATATTTGCTGTGATAATACACTGTGTCCCAGGATAGGTGTTACAAGAGGACAAATGGACCAAAAATTTTATAAAAACTGATTGCATGGTCAAAATTACATTTAAAATTACAAATTAAAAAAATATACAATTAAAATTACGTTTTTTTCCTTTTGCTTTATTTTGCTCATTATTTAAGTTTAATTGCGTAATGTAAAACATTGACAAACATTTTTTACTCATATGCTTTAAATTTAAAAGTTTATTAAACATTTTGTTATATTTAAAAAAATAAGAGTAATTAATTTCTGGGCATTGTTTATATTTTTAATTATAACTTGCTCTGTATAATACCAATTGGAGCAAAATTTTGTATTTATTAGTTTTGTACCATGCGACCAGTTTTCTCTAAAATTTCCTTTTAAAATTCAAACGTTTTTGATCCATTTTTCCCCTTGTAACAACTATCCTGGGACACACTGTATATAATAAATATAGGGTGCTTAATCCATTATATTAAAAGTAGGCTTTTAGTATAAAATGAGTAACACTAACTTGAAATAAAAATTTAGTAAAATCTTAACCTAAGTTCTTCTTTTTTTTTTCAGGTAAATCATTTACTACTTTAATGAGGTACTTGGTAAGTAGAAAATCAAAATTTGTAAATTAAAAGCTTTGAAATAATAAAACTTATATTTTTCTTAAGGTTCACATGCTAATTATGTAAAAACATAAACACCTTTATTTTCTAGTATAGGTTATTTTTTTCTACTTTGCGATTTTACCTTTTTAAGGAAAATTTTTAAAAGTAATTATTTTTAAAACGTTAAAGTAAAAACCTAATTAACTTAAATAACAAGCCACGATCCTCTTAATCAAATTTAACAATATGAATTATAAATTACAAAAAAACTACGCAATCTTTTTTTTACTTTAACTGGTATGAAATTTATACTCCCCCAACGACATTTTGTAAAAAAATATAACACTTTTTGTTCAATCGCCTTCAATTTTGTTTTGTAATACTGATATCAATCAAGATAAGTACACGATATGTTTTTAAAAAGGTGACATTAAAAACTAGTTTTTTGTCATTTGAATTGTTTATAATACTCAACACTAGTATAAATGTAGTGTAAAACGAAAAAATATATATTTTTTCCAAATCGTTTTTGTACCGTCTCGTCTCGTCTGTAAAATGTGCCTCTGAATATACAAACTCGTGGTAAAATCTGAACAGCCTAACTTTTTATCTTCAGGTTCCTCACTGGTTGCTCAAGTTTGCAAAAAATGTAAAAAAATTTTTCCGCTAAATTTAAAAATCTAAGAATACATATTTTATGTAATTCCCTTAACCTAACATGTTTATTGGAATGTACTTAAAATATTTTTTAAACAAATATTACTAAATTTGTATGCATGAAGCTTTCTTTAAATATATAAAAACTGTCCGCCTATGGTAATTTTTTAAATTAAATATAGCGCGCTGGTAATAATATTATTCGTAAACGTTTATGATGTACTGGTGATAAATTGCGTTATTAAAGAATAATGGAATGGTGTCTACAAACAATTCACCATGCACAATAGCTAAAATGCAGATCAGGAAAACTAAAGTGTCTCAACGCGACGGTGTGTGTTCTTTGGTAGTCAGAAATATTACAATAATAATAAAAGCTGTATAGAGGTATAAAAAATAGTGTAGAAAACGGATTACTGATCTAAGATAACTTTATTTCAAATACGTGTGCCAATTACACCACAGACCGACAGTT